>CAIGRK010071848.1:0-10469 GCA_903798315.1 Fraxinus greggii
AAAAGTCCACTCATTATATGAATAGTCATACCTGGACTTTAGGGACTGTTGTTATGCCTCTCTACACGAAGACCCCCATGTGGTCTCAACCATCCTACATGGAAAATGGTCCGACGGTCCCACGACCTGTACACTAACATGAGGCAAAATTGGATCGACCATCAAGCGCGGACGACCCACTTTCCCTGCGAAGCAAAGCAGATCGACCCCATTACATGCTGACCCCATGGGAAGCGCCGGTCTAGGATAAGGCGGTGAAGAGATCTTAAACAAATATTGTATTATGTGATTGACAAGACAATTCACTGCCATCGTCGCCGCCAACTTATTTGGTCATGTCCAAGGCCGCAAGCTAGGCCTTATGGATACAAAAATGGTATTAGCATTTAAGGTTGTGATTGATTGATGTCTAAGACAAGAAATATCAGTTATTTGAATGAGGCCACGTGCATTGTCATCTGACGGCCTTCATTCGTCTTGTTCAAATATAAAAGCTTACACTTAGTGCTATTCAAAGGTAATGCAAGTTTAGACTCTCAAAGCTATAATCTTGTTACCATACCTTCTACTTATTTCTCCCCAAAGCCGAACCTTTTTTTATATTGAAGGCTCACATTTAAAACGGTTCCACACTCATTTAACTATTTCTCCAACTTACTTGACCGTCGAAGTGCGCTCGACTAACTCCACCCCATTCGGTAAAGACCACGTGTGACTAATGATTTATCCAAGTGTGTAGGAACCAAGTTTGCATAGACGTGAGAAGCCTTGAGATATGTTGGCTACATTATTGGTACATTTTTTTGGGGGTCGACAAAGAGCATGTGTCAAGTACGGTATACTAAATATGAATAGATAGCAGAATTACCTCACTAAATAAATCATAAAAAGATCATGGGCTTATGCATCGAAATTCAATTGAAAAGGCATACCCTCCAAGCAGTTGGGCATCCAGAGGAACGCTAATTGACCATAGTTAATAATTGATCTTAATCTGACAAATTTAAGGAGGACAAAATGGTTTTTAACTTTTAATTAAATAAAAAGAAAAATTTGCATCGAATGTACCAAACCGTCCAAAAAAGTGGAGTGAACGTCTCAAACCTTTAAAAAATGTGCACAAAAAGGACTCCGACGATTTACATAAAAAACACCTATCAACTGACTAAAAATATTCAACTTCCCCCAAGTCACCAAACCACACTAAAAAAAAAACTATCAATTGACAAAAAATATTCAACTTCCCCGATTCACCCAACCGCACTCATTGGTAGGTGGGGAGCATTCGTCTTCGCCAATCAAGACAAAGAAGGTTAGTTCTTTGAATAGGTTACGAGGTGAGGTTGACCAAAAAAAATTCATTTTCTTTGATTTGTTCAACCTCAACCCCTAACCTATAACCTTTCCATGGAAAAAACCTCACTTCCTTCGACTGATGAGACTACAACAATCACGACCGTCACCTCATTTCTTTCACCTCTGCCGACTATTTTTCTCATTCCCATCATCTCTGTTTCCCCTGACAAGAACTTTTAAAGAACTGAGAAGAAATGAATGATAAATTCACTTCAAACCAATAGTTGTGATTGTTGTAGACTCCTCCCCCTACCAATAGATGTGGTGGGGTTTCGTGGTTTAGGCATTTGGGTTGGGTGGATTGGAAAGATGAATATTTTTGTCAACTAATAGATTTTGTATGAAAATTATTAGACGTCTTTCTGGCGCATATTTATTAAAGATTAAGATGTCCACTACGTTTTTTCAAGGTTTGGGACCTCTTGTACACATTTTTCATTTTTTTGGTTAATTAAAGTTTAAAAGATCATTTACCCCTTCTAAAATTGATCAAATTATAGTCAAATACTAATTTTTGGTCAACTTACTTGTCTCTGGATGAAAACCATCCAAAGGTCCTCTTGGCACACAATTTAGAAAGGTTTGGAACCTTCGTTGCTACGATTTAAAAAATTTGAATGTAATCTGCACATTTAAGGCTTTGAGACCACTGGTGCAATTATCCACATAAACATATACATATGGAGAACACTTAACTTTTTCTCCCACAAATTGACTAACAATTGACACAAATCTACGTATAGAGCGATATTTGAGGTTTTTGACTAATAAAACCTTTTATTATAAGAAATGTCAACCAAGTTGTATATTATAAGTTTTCCATAATGTATGTTATAATTTCTCCATGAGTTTAACCATAGAAAATGATCTATAGCTTAAACATGCTAAGTTAGGGATCAACGATACAATTTTTCAATCAATTTTATTAATTTATCATCTATCTCTACTCTTTTATTCTTTCAAATCTTCTCCAATCTAACACACCAAATCTGGGACTACCGCGTAATTGACATCTCTTTATTTTCTTTCTTAATAGAAAATAATATGAATGTGCAATTAAATTCTCAACATTGCTTGTACACAAAGATTAGTGATTGACATCATTGGGAATTCCTGCAGCAACATCTACTTACTTGTAATCGAGCAACTTGCATGTGAAAACCCACAATTGATTATAAGCTGCTTAGATAAACACAAACAAATAAACACTATCATATGCTTATGGGACCAAAAAATGGATCATCAGACATAATAATCAATTTCTTTCTTCTGAAATTTCTATGGGGTAATCATCGTATACACAAATGAGCAGCATTATTTAGTACTTTCAGAACAAATAATCAATAGTTGTGCACTTATTTTCCACACAACTCAATTATATTAAAAGACTGCGCCTTAGCTTGTTGACCCAGCAACTATGGACAAGATGAAAAGGAGCATGAAGTTGCTGTAATAATAGGGAGGATAATGATAAACTTTTTTTTTCTTTTTTGAGATTGACCGACTAGACATCACTTGATAAAACTCATTATTCGTCAAATTCGCTTTCTACCACGCAATCTCCCAATAAAATAATTTTACACGTAAATTCAAAAATTTTTCCTACTTTTTATAATATATTTTTCAAAAAATTACTACTACAAAATCTATTTTCAATGAAATGGGGCCCATGCAAACCGATTCGCACAAATTAAAACAGAGTAGGAGACGAGAGAAATAGAATGTTGAAGTATGATTACAATGCTGATAATAGGAATACCTGCACGAAAGCAGTACTGAATATGACTGATGTAATATATAAATAAGATTTTAATTTATTTTAAATAAAAATACAGGTCACTGTGACGAGAGAGAGAGAGAGAGAGAGAAGTTAAATATACTGAAAATGTAGGAGAACGAAATCGAGAATGCAAATATTGAAGCACCACCGAAGATATGATCAAAATACTAATAGCAAGAGCATGCATGTAGAAGGCAAGCATAACTTTTATATATTTGATAAGATTAAACATACTCAAAAGTATAATTAAAATAATATTTTTAAAAAATACTGAATATCGCATTGTGGACTTTCTTAAACAAGTCAAAAGTGTGTAAATGATAAGGTAAAATGAAATAATGTTATATGCCTACAAATTTCTTAAACGGATCTAAGCATGTTTAGATATTGTTGGTAAACCAGAGATCATTGGTTTTCATTAGTTTAATTAATGTTGTTAACATACATTAGTGCTGACTGATTACATTCGAAATGCAGGAAAAAAATGTTCCCATTTCCTTGTAAAATGGCCCACATAGGTTAATTTCATTGTTAGGCGCGTGCATAGAATAAATGGATGTGCTGATCAATTTTTATTTTTTGGATAATAAATATTTCCCCACTCAACGATTGAATAATTACGTCCAGCATGAAGCTTCAATACACTATCTTCTTTGAAGTCGGTTCGAATATGCTCACAATGTCAAAGAGATTTTGAGACAAAAGGGGAGAGAATTCTAATTGATTCTATGTATAGTTAATGAAACTTTTTCGCGGTATGTCACCGTAAATCAAAATCATTCTATGCCCTTTCCTAAATCTCAATTTTCACCTAACTTTCAATTTCTTGATCCATTATCATATACGTTGGGACATTTAGTGCACTCAGATCCTTCACAAATGATGATGAGTTCATCCTAGTTTCAAGCATCCTCTTACATTATCCACCAAATCCATGAGAATTCTCCAGCATCAACGCGAACATAAGACCTTTTAACTTCGATACCAGTTGAAGATACATACTTAAAATCAAGTCAGAAAATTTACTCCCTCTGAATCCAACCCTATTTCGATCACACGTCTACATTAATGCTCCACATAATTTTGTTTGATGTAAATTAGTTTGAAAACGTGAGACGATTTGTTTGCATGATATGAATTGTGAAAGCAAAGTCTTACCAAGTAGAATAATATTTCAAAAGGTCACAAGACCAAATGTCCAATGAGGAGGCCATAATGATTAATATCCAACTTCAATCCCATGAATAAGGATAAGATCAAATGCTATGTGGGCTATTCATTTAGTCAGATTTCCTTTATCCACTCTCACCAAACAAAGTGGCTGCATATAAGATTTTAGATTAAACGTTTTATTTTTGTCTCTTTACCAAATAATTTTGCTATCTTTTCCTTTGAGTATCGTAAATCTTTAGTACAAGAGCTATCCGTTGAGCTAAACACTCTTTGCTATATGACGAAGTTAAGATGTAAATAAAGTGAAAATTGAATAAATTAATAAATAAAGGAAAAATAAATAAAAATCAAACTCAAATAAAGGAAAAATAAATAAAAATCAAACTCACTCACAAGAATCTTTATTTTTTTATTATTATTATTATTATTATTTTTTATTTTTTTTTTGACTTTTATCTCGTGATATTTGAAACAAACTTATTCCTACAGTTTTATATTGTTCTTTCTAGTTTAGGAGATGTATGGGCCTAATGTCATCAATTAAAGCCCAAGTTCCAATAACGTTGCGCTACCCATTATTTGGGCCACTATCGATTGGGCCCAAATATCACTTTTCTTTGTTAGTACTTCACACAAACACACGGGTGCTCACTCACAACTGTAATGTGCATTAACTTGTAAAAAGTTGATTCGATATTAATTTTTTTTTTCAAAAATACTGACATTTTCATCACAAAGGTTATGTGATATATGTCCACCCACTATCCCGATCTGATTTTATCATAGTTTTAATACAAGAATTTTACATTTTAGGCTAAAACCGTAAAAGTTTAGGGACTATTCTTTTTGTCGTTTTCATCCCCTTTTTTGTTTTCAATTTTCCAAAACAGTGAAAATACATTTAATTACCTATTTTCAAAAACGAGTTTAAAATTTACAAAGAAAATCGAAAACGTCAAAAATGTCGTTTTTGATTTTTTCAGTTAAAATCAAGTCAAAATTTTCATTGACTATTTTCAGTTACGCAACCAACAAAAACCTCCGCCTGCACACCGCCTACACCACATCGCCGCCACACCGCCTTCGCCAAAACCACCACACCACCTGTTTTCAAGTGGTTTTTATTGGTGGCACCCAAAACCACCGCCACACCCAACACCATACAACCGACCCAAAACCACACAACCCAAAACCATCGCCACTGCCACCGCCACACCCAACACCACATAATCGGCCCAAAACCACATAATCGGCGCTGCCGCATGCAACTAACAACAGAGGGGAGAGGAAGAAGAGAGAGAGAGAGAGATGACGCCACCACACCCAGCAACAGAAGAAGCCGATCTTCGACACCTACGGCCTTGCGAGATGTCGGGGGCGGGAGGCGGGGAGCATATTCCAATTTTGGGTTTTTGAAAATATTTTTTTAAAATGACAAAGAACACATTTTCAACAATCTCAAAACACAAAACTCAAAATGAATTCAAAACGAAAAACGAAAAACTGAAATACGAAGAGAACATCCCCTTAGTTTTTTCAGTATAACTAGCTCGATTATCATAATTTACATCATTATTGTAATAAAGGATACACTCGTACAAACACTAAACCAACAACATAAAGCTCCAAAATTTCCATTAATAACCCTTGGGGAAAAAGAGGGGGAAAAAAAAACACAGCCAGTATTTCTGATCTGGAGTGAAGAATGTGCACCACCAGATTCAGATACTCTCAAGGCAAAATCAAGCAACACATGAGATTCTGTAATCCACATGGCAACTCAATCAGCCAATCAGATATCCACAGTCCTATCCTTAAAGATAAGCCCCTTTATTACATTAATTCTGATTCTCATTTCTCACACAGCATTCAACACAAAATCAGTTGACATGGCGGCCTCTGCCTGTGCTACATCTACCATTGCAGCCGTTGCTCTCTCATCAACCAGAGCAACAAAAGCTTCCTTCTTATCAGGAAGGAAACTGAGAGTAAGCAAGAATGCTACTTCGACCAGAGTGCAATCGGTTACTGTCTGTGCTGCAGCTGATCCCGACAGACCATTGTGGTTCCCCGGAAGCACCCCTCCGCCGTGGCTCGATGGAAGGTAAATAGACGATCCAAAATTCTAAGTGCATATATAGTCTGCACTTGATAAAAGCACTTTCCATTACTATCAAATCCTCTGTACCATGCATGTCATAATTGAATTGTGTTTTGCTTCTTATATAGTAAAATGCATCTCATATTTCTTAATATCTAACCAAATTTCTATCGTGCAGTCTCCCGGGAGACTTTGGCTTTGATCCTCTGGGCCTATGTAAGTCTACCAGTCAAACATATGTTTAAATCACAGCCTTTATTGCGTAGACTAAGAGTTTTAAATACCTTCAAATTAATGAACATTCGATATAAATTTCTTACAGCATCTGATCCCGAAAGCTTAAAATGGAACCAGCAGGCAGAGCTTGTCCATTGCAGATGGGCCATGTTAGGTGCTGCGGGTATTTTCATCCCCGAATTCTTGACAAAGATTGGCATCCTAAACACTCCTTCATGGTACACTGCTGGAGAACAAGAATACTTCACTGATACCACAACACTCTTCATCGTCGAGTTAATATTCATTGGTTGGGCTGAGGGAAGACGATGGGCAGACATCATAAAACCTGGGTGCGTGAACACCGATCCCATCTTCCCCAACAACAAGCTCACAGGAACTGACGTTGGCTACCCTGGTGGCCTATGGTTCGACCCACTTGGATGGGGATCTGGATCTCCTGAAAAAGTGAAGGAATTGAGGACAAAGGAGATCAAGAATGGAAGATTGGCCATGTTGGCTGTGATGGGAGCATGGTTCCAACACATCTACACTGGAACAGGACCCATTGATAACCTCTTTGCTCACCTCGCCGATCCCGGCCATGCCACCATTTTTGCTGTAAGCGTAACTTCAAGTCTTGAAATTTTAGCTACACCTGATACTAAGAGAGATTTACATTTTAGACTTGTTAGTCATGCATATAGCAAATACACATTTTCATATAAACAGTGAGCAAGATGCTTATACTAATTTTCTAATATGATGTTACAGGCTTTCAGCCCCAAGTGAAAGAAGCAACGAAGTCACCTTAATACGGAAGTGTTGGAGAAACACCAGCAACAATTGGTATGGGAGTGTCAAAAGTGTGTTTTTCCTTGTTTCTTTTGAGATATGTATTGCCTACATCTTTGTCTGCTGTAGAAAAAAGTTTATGCAGTGTACAAATACCTCTGAGAAATTCTAATCCCGTATATACAGTTAGGCTTATATATCTGACTATCTGCACAATGAAGAGAAATCATGGCATGTTACATTGTTATTGGTCAGAACAGTCTTAGATCTGAGGAACATAGGAAGAAAGATGAGAAATACAAAGTTAGAAAACAACGAGATCGGCAATTCTACAAACCTCAATTATATAAGAAGAATAGAACTTGGCTAACCGGAAGACTCAACAAAGAAGCAGACTGGTGTCTCGCGCACAAAGAATAACAACAATGAGAAAAGAACAACAGTAACAAGTTAAACTGCATTTCAATAAATTTCGGTTATCATTGACAACACTTAATTCAATCCAGTGCTATGTCCATACAAAGTTTAGTAGAATCAAATGCTCTGCAACCAATGATGACAAAAGAACAACGATTTTATAAATTATTTTTATTACTGTTTCTACTGCTACTATTATATTTGCTTTGTATCTGATTGACTGACCAAATTTTGTATTTCGTCTAACGTGATAATATGGAGACATTTTATGTTGTGTGCGCCATTCAATTCATCGTTATAATTCTCCAACATCAGTCAGAAACTCAAAATCACAAGTGACGACGAAATAGATGATAAAAATTCAAAGGTTAGAGGAATAATAAACATTAAACTAAAAGCCTATCGTGTACGTATCGATCAGTAAAGTATAGGATCCACAAAAATCCAAAACCAGAGTCGGTAGCATTTTCTCAGACATGGTACTATCCCGCACATATCGATAAAGTATAGGATCCACAACAATCCAAAACCAGACTCGGCAGTATTTTCTCAGACACGATTTGCCTCAATTTATAATTTGATTTCACTTTCTATTCCAACTTCATATGGTCTAATTAACTTTGGGGCTCTAAACAAATTGATTTAAATCATGCAGATTGCTGCACACCATAATACTGATATGCTACGTAATAACTAACTATATCTGTCAAATCTCACAGCAATTGCCTGACCAAGTTCCCAGGGAATATTTTTAGACTTTTCATTACATACACATCAGCAGTTTCGGTGATGCACATAACTCTATTATAAGAAATATATCATCTAAAGAAAGCGTAAACCAAAATTTCAAAAAAGAAAATGGATCACACAATATGCTATTTAAGCATCTTTACCAGATGTAAACTGTCCATCAATAACTCTCTTCTTATGAATCAATTCATGATTATGAAAACGGTTAGAATGGGAGATCTATTTTAACCTGTAAAGGAAAAAATTTTCATTTTATAGAAAGGATTGCATTAGTATATGCCTTTGTTTGGCAAAATTTATTAATTAATTTTAAATAGTCAAACTTTATTTTCAACCACTCATTCCAATGGACCACAAATACTATCCACCTATCTACTACTCATTTTTATCTATATAAATCAAATCGTTAATAAATTCATCCCAAACAGAGGCCATATAGGATTGATTGAAGAAATAAATTAGTTCAACCAAAATTTCAACTTGACTTGGTGTCAAAGCACATTTGATCCAACTTGAGTTAAACTTGAGATCACTTCCATTCTCCAGTAAGCAGCCTTGTGCCACTTGTCCAGCCAAGTTTTTTTCATTTCATTTTGATATGTCGATTTTAATTTCTTTTTATTTCAAGATTAAGCTTCTAATTAGGTTTCGGAATTGAGCCCTATATCCCAAACCTTAATTCAAGAACAAACAAGAACTTTTTGAATCAAAGAAACCCAAGCTGGACCCTAACCTCTATCCCACGAGATATCCTCCGACAACCATTCTCTGTAATACGCGACTCTTTGCCTTGGTCGACTCGGCCCTTTGGTAAGCCCTAGGATTCTAAGGACCCTTCTATTGTTCTTGCTGCCGCCGATATCCCTTTACAACACAATGTTGTGCCACCCTCCCTCTTGGTCGACACATATAAAGGCTCTCTTCTTTAGATCTTGGGGTCTTCTTTACCTGCAACTTTCCAAATCTTTCATTATGTTCAAGAATAATACAAACCCTAGTTGACACAATGGGTGGCAAAAGTATTTTGAGCGCTTCTGACAACAAAAACGCTTTTTTTTCTTCGACATTCATAAAATATAACTTATTCATATTAAATTGAATGGCATTAACTGCAGCGTGTAGATTTAAATTCAGAAGATGCATATTGTAGGTCAAAAGAAAAGGGATATATCACGTGGTAAAAGGTTGCACCTGTCTCTAATGATCCTAAGTTTGTGATGAATGGGTGGCCAAAGATGCATTAGTCTAGTTTTGGCTCATAATTTCCATATTAATAATCTTATGTAACATTTTGTCAATAAGAAAGGCTAAGAAAGGCCAGGATGCAATAAAAGGGAACTATCTGGCTGTTTCAAACTATTCACAAGTATATGAATGGATGGACAACCCATTTCTCCACAAGTATACAAATTGATGAACAAGCCATTTCAATTAGGGTAGGATTCGGATGGTTTGGTCCACATATTTCAAGAACCATTATACTTGTTGAACTTCGGATATTTGTAAATGGAACAATTCGGTTCCAAGAAATTTTTGGAACCGAAGTAGAACCAACATATCCAGTTAAAAGGCCACCTTGATTTCAATTGAGTCAAGGCGGTCGACCTCTTGATAAATAATACAATGATCTTAACTCCATATTCATGGAACTTGATTATCGGATGCGAGTGCACAGGGGCGGACCCAGCACTTGGCCCGCCCCCGCGACCGCCCGTGCTGGGTCCGCCGGGAGCTTGAAGCAGCGTCGAGAAAAATGGAGCAGGCAGCGGCGCCCGACGGTGAGGTGAAAGTCAAATTTTTTTTTTCTTTCATTTCTTCCTCTGCTCCTGGACGGCTGGACCTGGTTCAATTTGTGGGTTGGGGCTTTGCCTTTGGGCCAAT
>CAIGRK010071880.1:0-10979 GCA_903798315.1 Fraxinus greggii
AAAGAAAATATTGTCCTTAAAAAATGAAAATTATGCATATTTTCAAAAGTTGAAAAATATTTTCAATAAAAAAATAGTAATCAAACACTTTAAAGTAGAAATTTGAATAAAAATTTGACATTTTTCATGCAAAAGAAACGTAATCAAACACATCATAATAGAAAATAACAAACAAAACAAAAGCCAAACTAAGTTAGCTCCTTTCACCCGTGTATTCGCACAATTTTATATTATACCTTTGTTTGATATCATTATTTTCAAAATATATTTTTCAATCTCTTATTTTCAATCATACATTATTCAATAGAATAATATTATATACAAATTCAAAATTTTACTTTAATTTTAACAATATATTCTATATCAAATTACTATTTCAAAATACATTTTGACAAAAAATAAGGTTCAAACAAGACTCAATAACATGTACTTTAGACCAATTTGATGATGATACTTTTCAAAAATAGAGTTTTGAATAGTGATGTGTTATTAAAAAGTCGGAAAAAATTTTGAATTTATGTTCAAAAATTTTTATTGTGTGAATATGTAATTAAAAATAAGGGTTAAATTCACAAATACCACTCAATTAAATAGTTAGTGTCACAATGATCATCTAATTTGATTTTGTATTTTTATGACCATCCAATTTCATATAACATTTCATCATGACCACCCAACTTATTTTCATCATTTTCACTAGTTTTAAAAGAATAAAATTGTAACTTTGCAATATATATAAAATAAATGTTAAAAAAAACAAAAACAAAATAAAAAATTATTTTAAAAAATAAAATAAAATAAAAACTTATTTTAAAAAAATAAAGTTAATTAAAAAATAAAATAATATAAAATATTTTTTAAAAAATATTTTTTAAAAAAACTAAAATTTTATTTAAAAAAAGTTACTTAGAAAAATAAAATAAAATAAAAAATATTAAAAAACATATTTAAAATAAAAAAATTATTTTTATTTTTTTAAAATTTATTTTATATATATAATGCAAAATTACTATTTTACTCACTTTAAAATTAGTGAAAAGAAGTTGGATGACCATTGTAAAATATTATATGAGATTGAGTGATTATGGTGAAATGAAATTAAATTGCGTGGTCATATTGACACAAGTATCTAATTGAGTGGTCACAGTGAAACAAAATTAAATTCAGTGGTCACAGTGGCAATAAATCTCTATTTGGTAAAAAAATTAAAATCTACATTTTAATTTAAGTTAAAGTCATAATAAATTTTAACCACATATTAAGTTGGATGGTCATAGATAAATTTAACCTTAAACAAATATGTAGAAAAAAAAAGTTTAAAAAATATGATTAAAAAAAGTTTGAAAAAATATGACGGTCAAATATGCATATATGCCATTTCTCTCTTTCCTAAATGGCAATAAAAAGAAGGGTAGGGAAAGCCTATGGCAAAGTCACCTGTTCCGTGGATGCAGCATTTTTCTCCGTAGATATACTACCACCACTTGCTATAAAGATCGGGTTTTTTGTTTTTGCTTTTTTTTTTTTTTTCCGAGAGGAGGAAGTTTTAATACATTTGAGTCAGAATTCTTGAGTTTTCTTGATAAAAAGGCTCTTGTTTTCGTTTGGGATTTTTTAATTTCATGACTTCTGGTGCAGAAGTGTCTGTTGAAACCTCAGAGGTGGAGATGGAGTACTCTGATGCTGTTGAGTTTTCATCCACAGAAAAAACAAACACTGCCAGTGAAAACAGCACTGACAAAAAGGTTAATTCCAATGCTAAGGAGTCTTGGGAAAGGGATGTAACTAGTGGTGGTAAGGACGATGATTCAGATTCAAAATCAGAACTGCAAATGAAGGATATTGTAGACATGCTGAAGAAACTCAAATTGAATCCCCTGGCTAAGGAATTCTTTCCTTCCTCTTATTATAACGGCCAGATGGGGGCCAAAAAATTTGTGCTAGCGGAAAAGAACTCCGGCATTGATGGTTCCCCAATAAACCGTAGGGTACAAACTCTGATTTTCATTTGATTGATATTTACCATTTCCATTAATGAATTGATTGATCATACTTTGTAATTCTTTTGATGCTTGACATTTCATCGATTATTATCTTCTGTTCGGGCTTGGGCGTGTGATATAGAAATGAATTATTAGTGTTCGTTTCACATTTCTCTGATTTTCTGATTTGATAGTTACCCGGAATAAAATTCCACGGCTTGAGAAATATTAGTTCATAGAATTTACAATGGATTCTATCTGTTATTTGGTGGGTAAATTTTATGACATCTTTTTATTTTTGTCTATCTGCCGTATTGGAATTCTGACGATCTGTGTATAAATGTGTTAGTTGGCAGGTGGGAACTGCTATGTTTAATATGCAGCTCTATTTAATCCAAGAACGAATCTTTGAAAATTTAAGAAATGACTGTTAATAGTTCATGTATAGATATGGAGCTTTGATACATGAATTGCCATAAAGCAATCAGTTTTTTTAGCTCTAACAGAGTAATGGATAAACGCTTTTAGGATTTATCAGTCCAAAAAGATGATTCCCAACTTTTTGCCTATTCTATTTGTCGAGATGAAATCAATACTATTGCATATAAGTTCTGTCTTGTGTCAGTTGAGGCAAATTTGACCAAATCTAAGAAGTGGGACACACTTCTATTGTTTGATGGATTTTCAATGAGTCGGTCTTTCGAAAAAAAGGAGTGCTCCACTTGGTTTATCAGACACTGATCATTTGGCTTTTTTTTTTATTCGTCCGACATTGATAATTCACGTCCAGATCACCAGCTCGGTCAGTGACAGTCTATTTCTAGGTTTAGTCACACGGACATTATTTGTGTATATATGCATGTGTATACACATATCTGATTATTAATGGAACACTTGGTGCCAAACATCTTCTTATCAGACAATTTAATCTTGTAATGTAAAATAAAATCCATTACATTCTCAATATTCAGATGGTGGCACGCTTAATGTGACGTTCATTACATGCTCTAAAATCTACATTTTTATGTGTTTTAGAGAAGAAATAACCACAACCAGGGCACGAGGAGAATGGGTGTTAGGACTTTCAGAGCTCAAAGAGAGGATAGTATCAGGCGAACAGTCTATGTATCTGACATTGATCAAAATGTAAGTAAAAAGCAGCAAACTTCACTTAACTTATTGTAATCTTTCAGAAGATATATTGATATAGTTTTTCACCTTGTCAAATAAGGTCACTGAAGAGCGGCTTGCTGCCCTATTCAGCGCCTATGGGCAAGTAAGTTTCTGTGCTCAGATATATTATATATGAATTGTTCTACCTGCACTCCTAGTACTTGATTTCCTTGTAACTCAGCTTTTGGGATTATTTTCTAAGACCACAATTTACTGATTGTTTAAATATGATAATTTTTTCAAAATTCTTGGCCATTGCCAGACCATACATAAAAAAAGTTCTGACCATATGTTATAAAATATGGTTTCGCATTATATTTTCAACACTAACTTGTTTCATTCTAAAATTGGTCGAGTGTGAAATATGGAAAAAAGGTATGCATAATGAATATTAAGGTCTAAATAATTTAGTGGTGCGGTACTGTGAACAGAAACAATACTGTAACATGTGTTGTGGTATTGTAACCCAAAAAACGTGCTTCATTAATCATATTTAACATGTTGTGGAACATTGTGCTCCTTGTTATATATAATGCCCTGATAGTTGATACTGTCATATCCAAAGGAGTATTGCCGACAAGCATTTTGCTTGTATTTGAAATTTTCTTCATTCTAGTGAGCGTCCCTACTCTTATTGGATAATACAATAGGACAAGCATTTGCCCTGATAGTTGATACTGTCTTATCCAAAGGAGTATTGCCGACAAGCATTTTGCTTGTATTTGAAATTTTCTTCATTCTAGTGAGCGTCCCTAGTCTTATTGGATAATACAATCCCCCTAGTGGTTGTTGGAAGAATGAGATAGATATGCACTGTTTAAAGACTGACCAAAAGATACAATTTTGGTATATAGTTGCTTGCTATTCCTGTAGGAATAGACAAACAATAGTGCTGTATTGAACAACTTTGATTTCCATTTGAAATCTTTTCTGCAAATTTAGTTTTGTCGGTTCCAAAATACATATTTGAAGCATTATTACCAATATCTTTGATTCACTGCCAGATGACAGTTTTGATCTCCTACGATATGAGTTCATCAATTGGTTTTACAGAGAATCAGATAAGCAAGTCGTAATGAAGAAGTAAGAATTGTTTAATAAATGATTTTGAAGGAAATGTTGATTAGAGTACTTTGCCTTATCCAAGGCATTCAAATTGACATACATTGTGACTCACTAATGATACATGCTAGTAGTGCTACATTAAGAATCACCGACACACCACAGAAGCCGAAGTTTCAGTGTCCGACACGTAATGGGCACCAACACGTGTCAGACATGTCAGGTGGAGTGTCCCATTTTTGTTTATGGGCGCCTAGTTGGTAGAAGACCAGAAGACACATGGTTGATAGAAGACCAGATGGTGCCTTGTGTTTCGTTTCATAGAAGTGGAAATTAGGGAAAACATTGAAGTGTGAAGAGTTAAAACTTGGAAAATGAGACATGATTTTAAACGATACACGGATTAAAAAACTTAGAAAATGAAACACAGTTTGAAAAACTCGGAAATGAACTTAATATCAATTTTTTCTTTATATTTTCTGTATATGCCTTGATTCAATAATTGTACATGTCCTATTTGATCTTCACTTAAAAAAAGGTAAAAAGTGAAAAAAAAAAAATTCAATATTGTTTTAGTCAACATGTTCCGGCCGTATTCATTTCATATCACACATTAGTGCCCGTGCTTCTTAGGTCCTATATAATGGGAGAAATTGTAGCTCATGAGTTACACATATAGAGTATCTTGTAGGGATCTATTCATCTTGTTGTGACCTACCTTGAACACCCAATTAGGTTTTGTTAGCTGATATTGTCAAGGAAATCTTGATTGGATGAATTTTCCATATCTGAAGCATACTGTAGACCTACCGTCTGAAACTCACTAATGATGCCTGCTAACTGTGCTACATAACGGGAGAAATTGCGGCATGTGAGATAAAAAGGTCATTCCTTACCTTACCTGCATAACTAGGTTATAATTAATCTTCACTTGTTTCTGATTGCTAGAATTACATACTGTGAGTTCTTCCACATTGGTGAGTGTTGATTGAGTGGTTTATACTTTATGCACCTGTTTGAGCCTTATTTTTTTGCTAAGAATGCATTTTGGAATAATAGATTAATGGAAAACGTTTGGTTAAAAAATAAGATTTTTTTTTTTATTTGCGAGTAATATTATTTTATTAAAGAATGTATGATTGAAAAAAAGAGAGAGAAAATGTATTTTGGAAATAATGAGGATCAAACAAAGGCTATACAAACTCAGGTTGGCACTTGGAAACTTCAGACATTTTAGAATATGGCTTGGTCTCGAAAACAAGTTGTCGAGGTCAGCAGTTTGACCAGGGTTTTGAGTACATTATTGTGGCAGAAAGTTCAAATATCATGTTGTCAAGTTTTCATGTTCTCGTTTCTTCCTCTTGATTAGTCCTCACTTGTTTCTGATGTTGATTTTCTTGAATTACTGTGAGTTCTTCCACACTGGATTGGCAGTGGCGTTCTAGTGGTTTATATTTTATAATGGCTAAGGTTGGCACTTGGCTACTTGAGACATTTTAGAATATGGTTTGGTCTCGATCAAGTTGTCGAGGTCAGCAGTTTGGCCTGGGTAGTTGAGTATATCATTGAGGCAGAAAGTTCAAATACGACATTTTCAAGTTCCAACATCTTTCTCTCTTCTTTTCAATAATCATTAAATTTGTTGAAGAAGGATTCAATTTAATTAGACCCGGAAATAAAAATTAAAATTAAAATCAAAGCTCTTGACCAAATATTGAATATCAAACTAAACATGCCAAGATTCAGGAGGAGCAATTATGCGAATGGTTACAGGGGTCGGACTACATTTCTCAATGATGAGTATTGGTGGGTTTTGTTGATTGACTCAAGCATGATAACACTATGTTCAGTATCTTCATACATATTTTCTTTCTCTTTCCTTCAAAACTACATATAATGAATTAAGTAGATTTCTGTATTTAAGAGTGTTGTTTTGGTCCAAAATACATAATAATAATTTTCCACGGATCATTATTTACTATTTGATGGTCAATCTTATTATTGAGAATATGTCCAAGCAATGTTTTCATTCGTCGTGGTTTTGCCACGTGTTTCTTGATAATCAACATCAGCTTGTGATCTAGGAAGCACAGATTCTTCTTGGCTTGAGAATCAGTGTTTTGGATATGGTTCACCTTGACTTATTCTCTTGGACACATTCAGAGAGTCTTTGGACATTTGTTGGACATGCAGGGCTTGCTTTTTAAGTATATATTTGTTTTTTCTTTTTTAGACATGACAATCTGAGAAAATGCTTGCGGGCTCTTTTGGACCCAATGTGATTATGGGAAGGTGTTGGATAAAAGGAGGTAAAAGCAGGGTAGAAACAAATAAAGTAAAAAGCGACTGATGATCACTGACTCATGCTACCTTCAATGACGTTTTATTGTTCAAAAACCTGTAATGTTCTCTGTGAAATCATATCGACCATTCCTTCACCCCCCCCTCCTCCTCCTCTACCTCAAGCTATTTTATTGACAAGAATCCTAGTTATTTAATTAACTCTAATATTCATTTTTTAATTTCTTTAGTTTCAAAGAGTTTTGGTTGATTGAAAAAATTGACGTATTGGATATCATGTCCCCTTGCCTATGCTCCTTAGTTTCTTCTTTTATGTTCATAAACATTTGATGTGTATTCATCAATGTTCTATATGATATGGGTGGAATATGCTTTACGGTATTTTAAGGTGATGTAATAGAGCTGTATAATCACCCAGCTTAGTAGACACTGCAGAAGTAGATATCCTGTCTTTGCCAAGAATAATATTATAATTCCTGATTTTTGGTAAATAGAACTGAAATACTTGAGCTATCAAATTGATGTATTCTATATTGATATTATTGACATTTGCTTCTCCTTCTGTCTCCTCTTACTCGGTAGGTTGTTGATTGTCGCATTTGTGGCGATGCAAACTCCCGTCTTCGCTTCGCTTTTGTAGAATTTTCGGACGAGTGTAAGATATCTTTGTCCTTTTTTCATTCTATCAATGCTTAGTGCGTACTGCTTGTTTGATGTCTGAAACCTGACTTTTCCATGGGGAACTAAAATCAACAGATTCTGCTCGAGCGTCTCTTAACCTTTGTGGGACACTGTTGGGTTTCTCTCCTGTTAAGGTTCTGCCTTCTAAAACTGCCATTCTTCCTGTGAATCCTACATTTCTTCCCAGGGTACGAACAAATCTCCAGCACTGCTAATATTCTTGAAATACTTGCTTAACATGCTTTTATCTCCAGTTATTTCTTCCCATCTAGTATCTCATTTCTCTATTATATCCATTTTGTTTCGTTATCTATGCCGAATTTTTACAAGTAGTCAGAAGACGAACGGGAGATGTGTGCCAGGACAATCTACTGTACCAATATTGATAAGAGGGTAAGCACACCTTATCTGTTTTTTGGTTTAATATGATAAAGTTTTTGCTTATGCTTCTCTACTACTACTTGCTATTTAATCTGATGAATAATCCACTGGAAAATGCCTTCTTTTACTCATGAATAAGTTAGAAAATAAATGACTAAATATGTTCCTGTGATGTATTTTGTCACGAGCAGGTTTCCCAGGCTGATGTTAAGAATTTCTTTGAAACAAGATGTGGTGAGGTGTGCCTAAAATTTCAAACATTGGGTTGGATTTGGTTATAGTTGGCTTGGAAGTGTTTAATGACCAAATAGATCTCTGAATTGTAGGTTTCCCGCCTGAGGCTTTTGGGGGATCACATGCATTCGACACGGATTGCTTTTGTTGAATTTTCCATGGTATGCTATTTTTACTGAAATTACTACAGCATAACTGCTTATGAATTTTTAGACACTCGTAAGCATATGCAGGTAGAAAAACTAACTGGATGAGAGTCAATAACATAAGTTTTCTCTAACAAGCATTCTTTAGATCAGGTTGGGGGTTGGTCATCCTGTGGCTGGAACATCTGGAACCACAAAATCCATAAACTTGAAGATTTTCTTTGACATGGAAACACAGATCTTCTAGAACAAACATTTGAACATGAAATAACATGATTTGAAGTCTAAGCACATACGGAGTGAAAGGGGGCTTCTTAAAACTGCCCTGAATTTCCCTGTTGCATGCCAATCAGCCTTATTGAAATGGTTGTACGGGTCTATATGAGCTGATAGAATTCTATTGGTTGTGTCGATTAAATGTGAAAAGATTCATCGAGGAGGACTAAAAGTCATTTTCTACCTCATTCACAAATATTACAAGACTGTTATTACCTTTTCCAGACCTTCGATCAATGCATATGTGATCGTAGCCCCGAAATATGGCATGCACACGTGTACTGTAACCTCTTATTTATTTTTTTAGGTTGCACTTCTGGAAAGGAGACCACGTGACATGAGAATTGGGATCATCTTTCTTATGAATTTAAGATAGACAGGAGAATAGGATAAAAAAACACAGCTTCTCCTTTGTTAGCATTCATTAGAACAAATAACTGACTTGATAATTTTTTATGTAATGTTGTGCAGTTAAGACTGCGGTCGATTATAAAAGTGCAGCTTACACAATCTCATACCAGAAGCTTTCTGTCAAATAAAAAAGTTATGCTGGAAATGCCCAATTAGTGAACTTTTCTGGAAAAAAATTAACTAGGAATTAATTTCATCTTATCACTTAATTTGAACCAGAGAAGTTTTTAATTTGTCAGCGTGTGTCGTGAAAATGAAGTCCATTCAAAGTGGATTTAGTTATTATACGTATTTTATATGCATTCTATTTGAAAAAAAATTAAGAAAGCTATTACTTTCACAGGCTGAGAGTGCAATACTTGCCCTTGATTGTTGTGGCGAAATTTTGGGATCCCAACGCATCAGGTACAAGTTATTGGTTGTTGCTAAATCTTTGTCAAGTCAATAGCTTTTCTTTTACTTTAATAGGTTTAATAATATTGTAGGGTAAGCCCTTCAAAGACACCTGTGAGACCACAAGTTCCATCCCCTGGAATGCCGTAAGCAGATCACTTGAGTCCAGAATCTTGAAGAACGTTGGTGTTAGTCCTCTTGGAAGAGACTTTCTTCTAGTTGAAGGGGTGGTAAAATTGCCCCTGTTCCATTTTTTCCCATTTCCTGGCAACACTTTTTAACTTTTCTACTGACTGATACAACTCCTGACCTTCAACTGATCAAGTTTACTGGTATGGTTCCATTCTTCGGTACTACTACTATGATTATCATATAAAGCTAGCTCGGTGCTGTACTGGTGGCTGTGAGTGGAAAGTTTTCCATGTACACCATTTGATATCTAATCAGTAGCGTATTGTCGTCTTACTTTAGTCTTTGTACCGTATAGTAATTTATACGGTAAAACTATATGTTAGTCTAGGTTTATGGCCTTTAGTTTCGAGGATAGGTCAAACAATGAGCACGAGTAGGCAAGTGTGATGTTTGATGTAGCATGGTAGTGAAAAATTAGAAACTGAGTCTGCCGAGGCAGGTATGATGTTTGAAGGGACAAGTATACATGCTTTGCATCAACCTAAAGAGGTAGTGGTTGCAATCTCCATATTGTTCCATTTGCTGGTGAGGATTTCCCAATTAGTCGGCTTATCAAGGCAAGAGATTTTGTCTCAGGTCACGTAGAGGGAACATAATCTCTCCTAAATCCACCTTGATTAGTTATTTACATAATTATTTTTTTATCATATAAATATAAGAATATCAATGGTTTTCGGAAGAAGATAAAATAAATAAATAATTAATTAAATGGAGAAATCCCTGTCCTGCCTGGGCTGCCCCATCCTATCCCACCTTCTCGTAAGTGGAATTGGGCGGGGACGGGAAGGACCACCCCATCTTCTTGTCATCCTTGGGTCATTTATGATTGCTAATTGCTCATCTTCTCTCGATTTCTTGTTTCTTGAGTGTGTAGATATGTCATCGTTCCACATGGGGTGCAAATCTTGGCTAGGCAACTGTACTCGACTGCAACTGTCGAGCCTAAGCTATGTTCTGGCAGAAAATTTGAAGCGAAACATGTTAAAAAGTTGGACCTCGTAACTTGCCCAGTCCAAGACGAGCGTAACACGATCTAGCTTGAAACAAAAAAAATAAAAAATAAAAAAATCCCAAATTAGAAATTGAGCCTCCGTTTGTTTCTCATTTTTCATCCATTAAAATGAGAAATATGATCGTTATCAATCACATCAAGCCATCAATTTTAAATTTCTATATCTTGTGTGGGGCTTAATAACGGTTTTATTTTTCATTCTCATTTTACAATAATGAAAATCAAATGGAGGCTAAGGATTAATATTAAGCAGAAATTTTCTTTGATTTTTTCTAGCTACAAATGGGACGTTAGTCAGCTGCATGTTACCAAGGAACTTTTGCATAACATTGTACAAAAAAGATTTTCTTGATTTTTCCCCTTTGGAAGTCCGTTAAGACAACTCATTTTGTCATTTGTTTGCCCATTCAATTTTGACTTCCCTCAATCTGAAAAGTACAAAGTTAAAAATACATGTTTACATTGTTTGTCTAAAACGTGTCTGGTTAGATTTTGAATAAACTCTTTTCCCTTAATTAATTATTCTACCTTGTTGACTTTACTTAATATTTGGTCTATTTTTCATTCATAAAAGAGTGGCTAAGTCGCAATTGTCTGTATGACATTGACATCTTTGCACTTCATAAGGGAGAAAACTCAGGAAATAGAAAAACAGTGCGTTTATATGGGACCCACTCTCAAATCATTGATAATCAGGGTGGGCCCAGTTTGAATCACGTGGTTGAAATTTCGTAC
>CAIGRK010071881.1:0-12815 GCA_903798315.1 Fraxinus greggii
AAGCATTAATTTCATGACACAATCAAGCATATATGAAAAATCAAATATAAATAATTATGACAATATCAAATTATAATATCAAGTTTGGCTACATCAATCCCTAGATAAATTGTTTAGTTCGTGATTGAATTCATATAATCTATACAATTTATATGAGAGAACATAAGGAAGAAGGGAAACATAAACTCGTTTAAAGCTTTAGTTGGAATTCCCCTTGATGTTCTTCGCGCATCATCGCTTGATTTATCGAGTCTTTTTATGTTTTGCCTCATCCAATTCCCCGAAAATAGGTCTTTGATCATGTATTTATAGTATTTTTGGAGTCTTGGACGAATTATAGTTGAATTGGGCCAAGAAAAGAATTCAAAAATATTAAAAACCCATTTTCTCGCCCAGCTGCGCCTCGGCGCCCAATATGGGCGCTACGGCTCCCATTTCGGGTAAAAATTCATCAGTGCACATCTTTCGGTACTTCTATCATAACTTTTTGCCTGATATCCGGTTGAAACGGTTCAAGATACGTTGGAAAGATAACTCAAAGTGCTACAACTTTGCTTCAGATATCATTTTCCAATTCGACATTTGCTATGTCAAAAATGAGTCTCAATATGAGACTACAATCAAGAACATAACTTTTTCGGTTGGAAATTGATGTGTGATCATATTTTAATTATATTTGATCCATTTGACTTCTTTCTTCATCCAATTGACTTTTAATACTCTCGAATCTTCATTGTGAGGTCCGACGCGACTTTTGAGTATTTGCACTTTAGTCCTCGAACTTTGGATCTTTACAATTTAGCTAGTTTCTCCAATTTGCCAATTTTTACTTATTTCCTTCAATTTCATCAGCATATATCAAAACATCAAAACATACATTAAAATGCCATAAAACGCTCTCAATGATAACAAAATAACGAATTAAGTGTCATAAATATCATAAGTGTAGAATACTCATCAAGTTTCTTAGAGCACCTACAGATTGTTGTGCTGCTTTCGTAGGAGATGAAATTCTTTCTATCCTAAAAAACGATTGTTGAACACCTTTAGAACCTATGAAGACAACAAATTCGTTTGAAGGAAACGTCATGAAGTCGATGGACTCGAATTAACTTTCTGATCCTATTGATTATATTATTACTATGTGCAAATTACAATAAGGTAACTCTGTCAGTGTTTGTATATTCAGATTGTTCGAAAAGAGGAATTTATACTTCAGAAACAACACGTCCCACATAATACACGAAGCAGGAACATAAAGAAAACATAATTTCGGTCCCAATTTCACAATATTCTCAAGTTCTTATATTTTATTATTTTTTAATTTAAATTATATATTTAAAAATTACGGTAAAAAAATAATCAATAAATGACACGACAAACATTTTTTTTAATCCACTTTGTCTCCTGAAAGTTTCAGGAAATGGTAGCTCCAACCCAAATTTCCCTACCCTGTTTCAGGAATCTTCATCTTCGTGGATCGAGGAAATGGAGGTAGATGACTGGTTGACCCGACCACTTTTTCAGCAATGGCCTTTAACCAAATTTAAGTAAAAAAAAATGTAAAAAATTTAAAGAAATGACAAGACCCATTTTACCTCCATTTTGAAGGTTGAGAATTTGAAATCTTACCATTTATTGTTCTTCAATGTTTCTCTATCTCCATCTCCTCTCCATTTTCATTCTTCAAGGTTTTTTTATCCATCTCCATATTCAAGATTTCTCTATTTTGTTTCATATAATATTGATGGATAATGTGTTTTTAGTTTTAATATTCAAAGATTTAAACAATTTTTTTTATTATATTGAAAAAATCCAAATTTGTGAAGAAATCATAACAGATCTGTTATATGTTAATGAGGTCTGGGGTAGGGTCTGGGTGGTCCATGGTCCGGGGATTTGGGGTCAGGGGTGGTCTAGGTGATTTGATGGTTCAAGGTCTGGGTCCGACTAATCCGAGTCGGGGGTTCAAGGGGAGAAATCCGTTTTTTAATTTTCAAATGAAGGGTATGCGTATCTTTTAATGTTAAAAATATCGTTGTGGTGAATAATTAATAAATTATGCCTATGTGTTGAATAGAGTATTTGACGTGGCTATTTAAAAAATGCGGCCCTTGTGGATCAGAAAAAATAAAAAACCAGCCTTATTCAATATAGAACATGGCAATATGCTAGTATTTGGTCTCCATTATTTTTTTTAAAAATTTTATTTTCTTAATTCTAATCACACATCTTCCAAATAAAATAATATTACATATAAATTTAAATTTTTTTTACAACCATGCATTCTTTGCTCAGCACTTTTCTAAAAACTAGTTGTATGCCCGTATGATGTACGGGCTTTGATATTTTTAAGATAATGTTAGTGCATCGAAAAGCTAAATTTTTGTAAAAGTTCAGTTTTTATCTAACATAATAATTAGTAAAATTTTATAATGATAATATTCTAGTAAAATTCAAATGAAAAGTTTTTTGTAGCCTATATTTTTTCCAAGGAAGAAATTAATGGGACAATATTAATCTTTATAAACTTGCTAACATTTGACAATTCATATTCGTGCTCTATACCAAAATATTTATATACCCACTGAACAAGGAAGAAAGTTATTTTGAACACTAATCAAATAAATAGTGAATTGCCTCTGGGAAAATAGATTCACAAATGAACGATGACCGATGAATTGCCCAACAAGTAATAAGAGATTCAAAGTCGAGGGGGGCAGCGCCTCTCGTGGGGGTTCGAAGGCAACACCCCCGGCGGGAACGACTTGCCCGATCAGGTTGTGGGGATTCGGGGGCAACGCCCCCGACTGGGATCAACCTGCCCGGTCAGTTAGAGGAGGTTCGGGGCAACGCCCCCGACGGGGACTGGGGATCGAGGGGGAAGCGTCTCTCGTGGGGGCTGGGGGCAACGCGCCCAGAAAGGAATTTTGATTTGCAAATGATTGTGAGTTTTTGTAATTTTTTTTTAATGTTTTTGAATTAAATTATTAATAAGTGAAATTATATTTAATTTGTGTAAAATGTAAGCAAATGTTATCCCATAAATTTAAAAATAAGTGTTTGTAAATTTGGCTATTGCCATTTTTAAATATATTGTACAATTTTAAATATACAAGATAGAAATGATTTTTTTTCTGTGTGTTTATCTATATTATTGTTTGCACTATAATTAAAAAAAAAAGAAAAAAGGTCTCCGCACTGTGCGGAGCGTCACTCCACACTCCGCACTATGTGGAGCAATTGCTCCGCACTGTGCATTCACTCCGCCGAGTGGGGAGTGGTAACTTCGAATTTTTTTTTTGCTACAATGAAATTGCCATAGAAAACAACTTAATAGATTTATCATTTACCGACAAATCCCTATCATACGAAACTTAGTAGCAATTAGTAAGTCGGAAAATAGCAATTGTAACATCCATCGAAACATGTATTCGGAACATCCATTACAACAGTGTGTTAAGTTATGGAATTGTTGAGGTTTAAAGCAACTAACAGAAGTTGAAGAAAGTAATTAGTGCATATAACTCTGTTCATAATTGGAAATAAGATTCTTATGAAAAATATTAACCTATTTAACTTTTCCGCATATGTGAAAAACTAATAGAAATGTATGAAACTGGCAAGCAAGTTCTACGGTTTAAACGAAATTTCTTTTCAATGTCTTCTGGGAATATAAAATACACATACCTCAGGATGTCTATTCGAAAACTTCCACACAAGTTCAAATAAGGGAAATATAACTTGTACCAGCTCTTACGACCCCCAGAAGGCCTATGATTGTTTTAAACTGAAATAGTTGTTGTAAGCTGAAGCAGAGAAGGTGTGAGAGAAGTTGTAAACTGTAACGTTTCTCTCAATTTTGTACAAATGATTACGACCCAGGAATTTATTATTTATTTATTTTTACAGTTTCAATTGCTTTTCTGAACTCAATGGAATTGTGTGTACAAAAAATCCTCGCAGTCGATGGGTATTTGATGTAGCAAAGTTGGAATTGATGTTGTGGGCAAAACGTGTAAAAGGAATTGCAGTTTGTTTTTTTGCCGCCTTCAAGAGCAAGGTAGGGATGTAAAGTCAACAATGGTGGGTATAGATATAGTAGACGATGGCTTGCCCAAGAAAAAATCAGATATTCAGAGGCAATATGGTAGAAAAAAAGTGTACAAATGAGATAATAAGTTTCACAAATCAAACAGTGGTTGAAAAATGAGTAGAAATGAAATAAACAAAAAGCTTCACAATTGAAAAGTAGAGGTGGATCCCTCTTTCAAGTTAGTAGGGATAAAAAGGGGGACGAAACACTAGCTATATCTCTGCCTTCTCTCTCCTCAGAAACACTCTTATAAATAGGAAAACCAATGCGGCTTCAATTGGTTGTTGATTTGAACAAAAAGCTTCACAATTGAAAAGTAAAGGTGGATCCCTCTTTCAAGTTAGTAGGGATTATAATTTCTTCAAAAAGGGGGACGACACACTAGCTATATCTCTGCCTTCTCTCTCCTCAGAAACACTCTTATAAATAGGAAAACCCAAGCGGCTTCAATTGGTTTGTTAATTTGCTCTTTACATTTCTTCTACGTTTATGATTTTTTTTTTAATCTTATATATTTCTGTCGATTGTGTGCCGTAGAATANAACACTCTTATAAATAGGAAAACCCAAGCGGCTTCAATTGGTTTGTTAATTTGCTCTTTACATTTCTTCTACGTTTATGATTTTTTTTTAATCTTATATATTTCTGTCGATTGTGTGCCGTAGAATAAGAAGGTTCGTTAGAGATTGATCGATCATAACAATTTGGGAAATTACTTTAAAGGGAAGGATTCCACTACGATTTTGAAGTGATATCACTATGGGAAGGCTTTTTGTGATCACTCTTGCAGGGAACTTGTATTCCTGCAAGTACTGCAAAACCCATTTTGCTCTGTCCGAAGATATTATTTCTAAGGTCTCTCCATTTTTTCTCATTGAATATATATATCCATGCGTGTTTATACTTTTGTGCGCGCGGGTGTAGAGGTACGTAGTATTTTTTATTTTTTTTTAATTATTTTTTTGATGTTTTGCTTTTGGGTTCTGCAATTTGGTTGATGATCTTCTAGTAAATGAAGTACCTAAAATGATTAGAATAAAAGCAACTTGAGCAATTCTTTCTGGCTGCTCTCAGCGGTACTATTTGGGGACTAATTTGGATCAATAATTATACTGATGCGTGAGATTATTGTTTTACAGCTTGAGGGTTTTAGGTTATTTTGATCTGTTAACTTTAAGTAGAAAATTTTGAAGTTATGCCAATCGACATGGAATTTTTGCTCAATTGTCCTAATATGCACTCACAATTTCAAGGATTTCTGATGTCGGATTAAACTTTGACTTCGGCTTTGTTTCGATCTATAGATTTGAAAATGCCAAATTGTTTCTATCTATTCTTATGTGCATGATGTTTCCCTTAGAAATGCATATATTTCTTGGGCTTTTAGTTTCTGCATAGGTGGTTCGCGTCTGGAATGTGGCTAATTATAGAAAATTCTTTTTGTTTATTAGTGAGAAATGTCTCTATGTTGATCTGATGATTGGTGGCATCGAGTTGTTTCTTGAACAAGTGTTCTCTTTGTGAACGTGACGCGATTTGTTAGAATTAAGTTGAGTTGTGTTACGTTCATGAAAACAACCTTCTCTTGTCAATTAAAGACAAGGAAAATACCAATTCCATTTTCCCCCTAATCAATAAAACTACGAATATCCTTGTTTGTGAGGGGAGGTCGGAGTTAAGCATGAAAGGATAAGAGGAACTTATCCCTTTTTTAACATTTTGATTGCTGGAAGAATTTTCTACAACTCTTATTTTCTGTCTACTCATCCAGTTGGTTTTCTTTTCTGACCTTTATTCTAGCATAATGGTTCGATTTTGAATTTGTAGTTCCTTTTTGAAGAATCTAATTTCTGATTAAAAAGTAAAATTCTCTTGTTTTGTTTAATCCAGAATATACCATAGTTATGTACACGGTAAACTTACAACTTACAAGTCTATAACTCAAGCATACAAAGTTAAAGTCTTTGCAAAAACCTCCGGTTTCTTCACTACATAAAATGCGAACTGTAAGAATGATCTCTTGTCGATCAACAAAGGATCCTTCATAATAGAAATCTCTTTTTTCTTTCCCAGTTTCTGATAAGTTTGTTACTGGAGCAAACATCACCCATGGGATCCTTTGTATTCATTATGAACTGTAGCAGAAGTACAATACATCATCTCACTGGTTTTATGGGCATTCCTTCTATAAGCCCTACTTCAAGAAATGAGAATCAAGGTGCAACCTCTCTTATATCAGTGTCCTATACTTATAATGCTATATAGAAAGTAGCACATGCATGCCCATACTGTTTTCTGCAATCAGGTATTAGTTGCTATGTAAGAAGCATTTGTATATGGCTTCGGCATCATGCCAATATTTCAGATCTTTTACCTATTAAAAAAAAAAAAGAAAAAAAAGAAACAAGATATAAGCATATTTCTCGTCTCTGTTCACTTTGGTACACATGGTTGAATAATGTTTCCTCAGGGGACATGGCCAAATTGTTCATGACTTCTCTTCATATTTACTGGTGACCATCCTTAGATAAATTGTTCTTCCTTGGTGATATTTTAGAATATATAAAGGACAGCTCTGTTTTGGGGTTTGCTATCTCTTCTTTTATGGTAATTAGAAATTTTTGGGGTTTGTTTCAGTTGTCCTCTCTATTTACAGTCTAGTTTTGTACAGTTGACCGTTGGCATGGATTAATGTGTATGACTCCTAATCCGGTTTGTTTGCATGTTTCAGTCTTTCCACTGCAAGCATGGGAGGGCTTATCTCTTTGATAAGGTGTAAGTGTTCTTTGCTTTTCATTCTTCATGGTCAAATTCCTTGAACTTACTACGGCAAGGGGTCATTGTTTGTGACTGTCTTGGTAAAACGGAATCCAAGAGATGCATGATGGCTTAAACATTAGTATCAAATTTTCCAGTGCAGATTTTTTTCTTGATGTTCAAAATCATGTTATCTGTAATAAATCCGTTTTATTGCATAAAGAATACTCAACTTTTCACATTTTCCATTGAGAATCCGTTTTATTGCATAAAGAATACTCTACTCTTCACATTTTCCATTGAGGATTTTGTTGATTATTTAGAGAATATCCGTAGATGGTCCCATTTGCTTTATTATTGTTGGCAATGTTCTGTCGATTTGTGACAACAAGGACAAAAACTAAGCCTTTTTCTTAATAAATTTGAGGTCGGCTCTATTAATCTTTTTTCCGTCACCCTATTTAGTTCATTTTCTGAATCTACACAAACATCCTTAGCAAGTATTACGCACCATATTATTTTTTGTCTACACCTCCCATTTCTAATATGTTCTCCCGAGATCGCATCACCCTTATTTAAGTGAGCCTCTTTAGGTCATGGCTCAATTCAAAAACCTAAGTCGTTTTTCTCTAAATTTATCTCAATCAAAACCACCTCCTACTCGTTGGTTTATATTTTCATTTCTTATCTTATATATTTTAGTATGACCACATATGCCTTGTAGCATACTCATTTTGGCTAGTTTGGCATTTTGTTGTTTAGTACTCCAACACCCAATACATTAAACAAGATTAAATTCATTGGTCTGCAAAGTTGTCTTTGATCTTTTCACACTTCACCATACTTGCTTAAGGAAGGTGGGTGCCTCATCAAACTCTAGTCACGAAAAGTACGCCTGATATTGTGTTCTTTGATGCATAACAGTGTAAATGTCACTGTTGGAGAGAAAGAAGATAGGGTGATGAGCACTGGAATTCACACAGTCGTTGACATATTCTGTGTGGGTTGTGGCTCAATTGTGGGATGGAAATATGTGAGACATTTTTTTTTTTTTTTTTTAATACTTATGTTGATATTCTCAATGTTCAAATGCATTTTCGCTTATATCTTTTTCATTAACATCAGGAAGCGGCTCATGAGGAAAGCCAAAAATACAAGGAAGGAAAGTTCATTCTGGAGAGGTATACAAATAAAAATCCGTGTTATTGCGTTGTATAAGAAAGCTTCAGAATTGTGTGTTTTGCTGCTGAATAGGTTTAAGGTGCTGGGTCCTGATGGAAGCGAATATATTCCAGAATCCTATATGGCTGGACCTGGAAGTGATACTGAAGATGTTTGATTAATTTCTCAGATTTTTCAGTAGCCATCTGACTCTATTTTCGAACTGTACATTCTTTACCCTCCTTTCGTATTTCTCCCTTTCCAAGTTTTTATTCAGTTCAGATGAGTGCTCTAACTCTCACGGTAGTTCTGAAATTTGGCTCAATTTTTTGGTCTGAATTTATTAAGCAGAACGAATTATTTGCATGCTTTAATTTTTGCACAATAAAGTAGTTAACTTTGTTATGCACATTGCTACTTTGTTTTAATATTTAGGTGCTCTGTGTAGTATTTCAAGTTATGTTGATTGAAACTCTGCTGCTAAGAGCTGCTAAGAGATGCCATTAGTAATCAAGTAAAATGGGTAAATGGCCGGATCTGGAAGCGGGTTTATGAGAAAGGCCTTTGACCGCAATGATTTTGAAAAAATTTTATAATTTGTTTTGCCCAAATTACCTGTCTTATTTGGAAGAGATTTCTCCAAAATCATTTTCGTGCATACATTCCCGAAAAAATCATTTTTTACTTGAAAAAATCTCTCTCGAACAACCACTTAATCCCTTGAAACTTATCAACCATCATTTTACTCGATCAAACCCATTCAAACATTTTAGGCTTTTAGATTTTACTCATCTAAATGCCCATTTAAATCTTGTTCTTCCAATCACTATTTTTGTGAAAAGAGGTTTAAGAATTCATTGTTAATTAGTGACATTAACTGCACAATGAAGAAGAAGAAGAACATTCTTGTATGAAGGTGCGAAGAGCCCTATCTAAAAATCTGCGTTTTTTTTAAGATAAAAGTCTCTTCCCCCCACCCCCACGAAAAAAATAAAAAAACTTTTATTTTGTACTTTGGTGATGTTGACCATGTTTGGAGAATGTTGATGATGGTGTGATTTTGATCGCAATGATACATACTATTTTGGACCTCTTAGACGTGTTATAAATTCCTGGTAATTGGTTATTTTAATGAAAAAAATACTTAAAAATAGTATGACTCTTGACTCTTATAGTCATAGTGAAACAAATGTCTAGTTTATTGCATGTTTGCTAATTTTGTGAAGAGGCAATTAGGTTACTCTTCTATACTTTTTATTTCTCTCAATTTGTTCAATGCACAATTTGAAGTGCCTTAAATTATAAGTGTTATTTTATTTTATTTTTTATTTTTTTTATGGGGATAAAAAGACTTGGCCTCTTTCAAATTTTCCAAAAGGAGGTTCGAACCCAGTTCCATTGACTTGGGAAAGCTTTGCTCTTATTGTTTGAGCTAGGCCTTAGCCTCTGGCCTCTATTTTTCGAAACTTACCAACGTTAGATGTACAACTTTCCTTCTTATATTATGTTGGTCCCAAATCAGTAAAGATAACAGGTTTTAATAAAAAATCTTTTGCAAGAATAAAATCACAAAAAATAAAAAACGCCAAGAACACAAGGATTTTTTGCCACTAAGGCCCGAATGTTCGGCAAATGGGTCTAATCACCACGTTGAGCATCTACAAAGTAGATTACGCTCCAGATTCACTAGAATCAACTAAGAATATGTATAAAAGTACAAAGGAATAAGAGATTTCTTCACTGTGTTATTCTAGAGATTTCTTCACTGTGTTTTTCTCTTGCCTCTCTATATTACAACAACCTGTACTCCTTACAATCTCTCAATTTGTACACCAAACACAACCAAGAATCCTTTACAAAGAAGTACAGAGACTAAATTACGAAAAAGAAGTACAGAAAACCAGAGAGAAGACCCTAGAAACACAAATAACAACACACTAAGCCAACCCAACGAGTAAACGCATTTGGTAGTTAAAACATCAACCCAAAAGTCACTTAAATCCATCAGTTGAGAAGTGGCCACGTGTAGGGCGAGATCACAATCATTTAAGAAAGGCAAAGTCGCATTTATAAGGTACGATTTATCAAGACTCGGAAGTCCAGTTCTAACAGCCTAAATCCAATGTTAGCAACCTATTATTAATAATGACAACCTAATACTACTAATAGTGAGGCAGCCCAAAAACAACAATTTCCACCTTTCTGAACTATTCTTGATATTAACTAGTGAACCGGAAATCAACTTGTTTCATTTGCTCTTATTTACCTGTAAAAGAAAAATAACCGAAGTCAGTAAAAGATTGAAACAATACAGTTTGATATTCTAAATTCACAACCTTTCAAGTAATATTTAGAATCTTCAAACAGTTTTCGAACTTATTTAAAGGTGTACTTTGGTTTCAAGATCAGAAGGATTGTACTCCTAGGAATTTTTACTAGACTAATCAGATTTTTCTCAACCACATTTCTTGCAAAATGAAACTTTATATCAACATGTTTTGTTTTTTCATCATATACATGATTTTTACATAAGTGAATAGCACTCTGATTATCATTATAAATTCTAACCATTTCATTTTTGAAACCAATTTTATTTAACAATCCCCTTAACCAAAGACCTTCTTTAACAACATCACAGACATCAATATATTTTGCTTCTGTGGAAGATAAAGCTACAAGCTTTTGCAGTTGAGATTTCCAACTAACACATCCATCACACAAAGTAAAAATATAGAATAAAGTAGATCATCTTTTATATAAATCTCCAGCAAAATCAGAATCAGTGTAACATTTAAGAGTTATGCCTTCATTGCATCTTTTGAATTTCAAACCTAAGTCAAATGAACATTTCAAATATCTTAGCATCCATTTAATAGCTAACCAGTGTGTTTCACATGGGTTTGCCATAAATCTGCTAAGAATGCTTATGCAATGAGTTAAATCAGGTCTAGTACACACCATCAGATACATGATAGACCCACAACATTAGTATAAGGTACATTTTTCATTCTTTCAAACTTATCCTCACTTTTAGCTTACTGTTCATATGAGAGTTTAAAATGATTGGCAATAGGTTGTGAAACATATTTACATTCAAGGATGGCAAACCTTTCAAGTATTTGTATCACGCAAGAGCACTAATTCAAATAAAGAATGCAATTATTCCTATACCTTTTAATCTCCATCCCAATAATTCTTTTAGCTTGTCCTAAATCTTTCATTTCAAATTCAAATTTCAATTTTGACTTAATTACATCTATTTCAGATTTATCATGATAAACAAGCAACATGTCATCAATATATAGCAACAAGTAAATAGATTCAGGTCCTCCTGACCCTTTGTAAAAGAAACAGGAATAAAAATTGCTCTTAACAAAAACCAAACCTTGAACATATGAGTTAAATTTCTTGTACCATTATTTTGAGACGTGTTTCAAGCCATAAAGAGATTTCTTTAGTTGACATACCTTTTTTAGTTTTCGAACTTACTTCAAATCCCTTTGGTTGACTCATGTAAATTTCCTCATCAAGATCACTATTAAGGAATGCAGTTTTGACATCAAGCCGATCCAATTCCAGTTAAAATGAGCAGTCAAATCGAGTAAAATTCTGATTGAAATGTATTTTGCAATTGGGGAGAATATTTCATTATAAGGTAATCTATCTCTTTTGGAAAACCCTTTAGCCACAAGTCTTGCTTTGTACATTTTGTTATTTTCATTAGAATCTCCTTTTATTTAAAAATCCACTTATAGTCCACTACCTTTTGGTTTTTAGGTTTATTAACCAAAATCCAAGTTTTATTTTTAATCAAAGAATCCATTTCATCTTTCATGGCTTCTTTCCAAATGGCTGATTCAGTATAGTTGATTGCCTCTTCAAAGGAAGTTGGTTTAGAATTTAAGGAGTCTAATGCAGAAAACAAAGTTACAAAATCATCATTGCTAGTTTTAACAGAAGGAAATATGTTCCTTCTGCTTTTATCTCTAGTTAGTTGATAGTCTGAAAGAAGGTTCTGCTTCATTTTCAGATTCAACTCGATCTTGATTTATTTCAAATTCAGTAGACTCCACCTCAATCAAATCATTGGAATCAGTAGGGTTTTCTTCTTGATTTCTCAAAACAGTTTCCTTAACAGGTGTAGTTTCAGGAGGTTTCAAATCCGGTGAAATATTACAATGGAGTTCATTTTCATTGAAAATGACATTGCCGCTTATGATGACCTTGAAGCCATTTGAATCTGCACCCAAAGTCTATGACCTTTGGTTCCTCTCCATAAACCAGAAAATCACATTTTATGGATCTAGGTTCAAATTTGCCTTCACTTTTGATGAGAATAGACAGTGCAACCAAAAACTTTAAGGGTCCATTTGATTCAAAGATGAAATTTGTGTGGAAAGAAAACGAATTGCAAGAAATTGAATTGTCTAGAAGTTGTTTTATTGAGAATTATCAATTTATTGTGTTTGATTGATATAATTTTTCACCTGGAAAATGTTGAAAATTTCTATCTTTTGGTGTTCGTTTGACTTTATTTTTATTAAAATTGTCAATTAAAGGGATATAATTTCTTATAATTTGGGATATAATTTGTTTGGATTGCCAAAAAAAAAGGGAAAATTTTTGGTGTTCGTTTGGTTTTGTTTTACATGTAAATTGTCAATTAAAGTGATAATTTTTTTTTACAATTGGGGATAGAATTTGTTTCTATTGCAAATAAAAAAAAGCAAAAATAAAAAAAAAAGATGGAAAACAAAAAACCACCTAAAATGTGGAAATTGAAATTCAACTAAAACCAAGA
>CAIGRK010071895.1:0-22465 GCA_903798315.1 Fraxinus greggii
TTTTTTATTTGTGACTTTTCTTGATTTTTGTCGAAGAATGCTCTTTTGTAATTTTCAATTATTTATATCTTTTTTGTTTTGTACTTGGTTGAGAAGTTGAAAAACTCAACCCTTGGTCAAATGAGTGTAGTTTAATAAAATAATATTACACGTAAATTCAAAGTCTACATATTTTCCATCAAAATACTATTTAAAATGTATTTTTTGAAGAATAACCGGCTCAAATAGGGTGTAAATTTGTATTTCTTAACATATTCTCAACCTTTACTGAGCCGTGACTCAACCGGATTTATCGGATCCCTGGACCAATCCACTTTTCACGGATTTCTTGCCCCGCCATTGTAGTCTCCATCACAGAAAATCACGCACTGATACCCGAGTGGGTCTATATATACAGAGAGAGTGAGCGCGAGAGTTGAAATGGTGATTTTTACGTCAGTCGAGTTCCAGTGCTTGATGCCACAGTGTAGTTTTAATTTTGCTTCTTCACTTTCGGCACCGGCTGTACCATGCCGGAATTTCTTTCCTGCGAGAGTTAATTATTGTAACCAGCAGTTAATTAAGCACCGCCAGTGCAGATTGAGGGGCATCTTGAATAATTCTAGATGCCGGACTCGGATATATACTTCGGATATGGTTAGAAACGCAGGAGAGAGAATCGAGGATGATTCTCTGCTAAGTGAAGATTTAACTGGTGATTCTTCAGATAACAAGCAGGTTTCCATTTTAACATTTTCAATTATATGAATGCCTTTATGATATGCATGCAATTTTTTTATTGTATAATTATGTTTTATGTAGTGAAATTTTTTATACGAATTTCTTAATTTTTGCATTAGATGATAAGTCATTCATGCAGTAATTCTGCAGCTTCTGCAAATTAAACTTCTTTTGTGAATAGTTTTAGCTTAAGATGCTGAGCGAATATGAAATCTTGAATATGTCGGAAAAATGTAAAATTTAATAGAATCATAACTTGTCGAGCACAAACGAATATCGTTCCTTGAATTCAGGGGTGATTGGTTACTAAGAGGGTGACAATTTGGAAAAATCCATTTGTTAAAGCTTCTGTGGTGTGGAATTGAGTGAGAATGAGGTAATCACCGTTCAACCACCTCATTTAGACGTTCAAGCTTAGAGAGGACGCAAACTTATTTATTTAAATTTGTCTTGTGCATTCCCCAACATGGTACCTGAGTGCTGCTCAATATAACTTTCTTTGTCACCCATTTATGAAATAGGTTTTGAGTTCAAGTCTCTTGTTAACCATCCACAAAAAATATGCATGTACAAGTCATTTGATGAGAAAATGAAATGGGCAGATGTGTTGAAGTCTATATTAAATGATAAATGTATCCCATTCCAACAACTTAAGTTTTTAGACGAGTTGATTCAACCATCACAAGCAGCGCGAGAACTTTTGCATCCATTACCAGGCAATGCTGTTATGTGATACTTAACAAGGCTATGATATATTGAGGCCAAAGTTATTCTTGATGTCACGCAAGGAGTGTAATTTTACAGATAAATAATTCTATGGGTGTTTATTGATTATACCCTTTCCCTGGTCCCATTCAAAATTAATAGGATCACATCACTATCTGTAGATATTTAATCATCTAAACTTCTGCTTGACTTTCTGATCTTATTGTAGGTTTCCAACGTTTCCCCAAAATTGCAGGAAAGAGATTTTACTGACACCCCTTATGTTCCTGTATATGTGATGCTACCTGTGAGTTACATCTTTTCTTCTTAATGACACCTTTAGTTTGTTCTTATTAGTGCTTCCTCCCTTACTGCTCTGCCCATTTTAAAGATGTCCAGAAATAGCTTAATTCTGAATATGAAATGAAAAATATCATTATTTCGTCGCATTTTAAAAATTTATTATTCAAGTGGGAAATTAGTCAATAGAATTCAAATGTCCGCATGATTGCACTATGAATAAGAAAATTGGTTTTTCTAAATCAATCTAAAATTATAAGATTTAACGTTTATGTTTTCTAATTTATCCTTATTTTTCTAAAACTTTTTGTAAATTCCATTTTTCAATTCGTTCCTTTATTCTTTCCATTTCATCTATACAATGATATTATGATCTAGAAACTGAGATTCAATGTTCTCTAACATTTTCTCTGGAATGCAGCTAGGAACCATAAATATGGAGTGTGAGCTGGTTGATCCTGATGAGCTGATGAACCAACTGAGGACGCTGAAGTCAGTTAACGTTGACGGAGTTATGGTTGATTGCTGGTGGGGAATAGTAGAAGCAAATGTCCCACAGCAATATAACTGGAGTGGTTACAAGAGGCTTTTTCAAATGGTTCGTGACCTAAAGCTCAAACTTCAGGTGAGTTGTATGGACACCTTGTGAAATTAATAAAATAACCTATCATATCTCGTTGGCATGCCATCTGTTTCTTTCTTTCTTTCTTGATACATTTTCGGAACTCCACACAGATCTGAATCAGTTGCTTTAACTATATAATGCAATAACCACTCTAAAACAAAATTATAAATTACACTACTCGGAATTTCCTTTTCCCCACAGGTAGTTATGTCTTTCCATGAGTGCGGAGTAAATGTAGGTGATGATGTACATATACCCCTTCCGCAATGGATCATAGAAATTGGCCGTAAAAATCCTGACATTTTCTTCACAGACAGAGAGGGAAGAAGAAACCATGAATGCCTTACTTGGGGAATCGACAAGGAACGGGTTCTAAGAGGCCGAACTGCCGTTGAGGTATACCATTCTATTATACTTTTGACCTTAACTTGTTAATAATGATCAATTTTATTTCATTTTGGGTGAATCATCTTCATGTTTGGGTTGACTCGTTTTTATGTTTTCTTGGAGTTTATTGTTACTGATTGTGTTACCTCCCAAGGCTAATTTCTTCTTAGCCCCTGTTTGGAAGAAATTAAAATCAGATTTTAGGTAGATTTTGATAGAAGTTGATGAAATATATGGTTGAAAAGTTGTGGCTCGCATAAAATGTATGGTTAAAATTAATTGTTGACTTTGACTTAAGATTTTAATTAGATTTAATAAAGATATGATGTTAGTTTCTAGTCGAACATGCCTGCAATGTCATCTACTTTTCACTTGGCTATACATTTCGCATTTATGCACAAAGGTTGTCAATTATCTCTTGAAATTTTAGATTGAATTTTTCCATTAATTTTCTTAAATGCTTTTATTTTTGTTTTGAAACTCTTAATCTTTGTGTATTAATTTTTGTTAATATAATGTAGGTTTACTTTGACTACATGAGAAGCTTTCGTGTAGAATTTGATGAGTTCTTTGAGGACGGTGTTATTTCTGAGATTGAAATTGGGCTGGGTCCATGTGGGGAGTTACGATATCCGTCTTATCCTGCTAAACATGGTTGGAGATATCCTGGTATTGGTGAATTCCAGGTAACCTTATATTATGCGTTGACTCTATTTTTCAGCCAGAGGTAGTGTACGTTTCTGATCTTATAGTTGTTTCTTTAGAATCTAAATTTGTTTATATTCTGAAGTATTTATGAGTTATCAATTTTGAACATAATCTTCTAACTCTGCTAATAATGTATTCACTGACCTCGGAATTTACAATCATTTATGGAAACCATGCTCTTTTTTTCTATCACATAGTGCTATGATAAGTACTTGATGAAGAGCTTGGAGAAGGCAGCAGAAGTTAGGGGCCACTCCTTTTGGGCTAGAGGACCCGATAATGCAGGTTCCTATAATGACAAACCACATGAAACAAGGTTCTTTTGTGATGGAGGTGATTATGATAGCTATTATGGAAGATTTTTCTTAAACTGGTACTCTCGGGTTCTCGTTGATCACGGGGATCGGGTACTTGCCCTAGCAAATTTGGCCTTTGAAGGTACTCCAGTTGCTGCTAAGGTGAGTGAACTCTTCAGATTCATGTTTGTTCAGCAAAAGTTATTATCTTGGACACAATGAAGTTTGAAGTGAAATATTGTTTCTTATTTATTATAGTTTTCGCTTGATTTATTTTCATGCGGGAACAGTTATCTGGTATCCACTGGTGGTACAAGACAGCAAGCCATGCTGCTGAGCTAACTGCAGGCTTCTATAATCCTTGCAATCGTGATGGCTATGCTCCAATTGCATCAATGTTGAAAAAGCACGAGGCTGCTCTAAACTTTACTTGTGTTGAGTTGCGTACACTAGATCAGCATGAGGACTTTCCAGAGGCATTAGCAGATCCTGAGGGGTTAGTTTGGCAGGTATGCATTCTAGTACACGCCTTTGTACGCTATAGTAAAAAAAAAAAAGCACTTCAGCCTAGGGTGATAAACAATCACTTTGTTCTTGCTTAAAGACCAAACGTTTTCATTGCCAAACAAAGAAGAGTGGATGACTACTCCATACAATTACAATATCACTGAAAGATGAACTTTGGGAGGGAGGTCGGATCGTTGAAAATATTTGTGCAAATGTGTTAGGTGCTGAATGCTGCATGGGATGTTAGCATACCTGTCGCAAGCGAGAATGCCCTTCCTAGTTATGATAGAGAAGGATATAACAAGATACTAGAAAATGCCAAGCCTTTCAATGATCCAGATGGAAGACATTTATCGGCCTTTACATACCTTAGGCTCAGTCCGGACCTCATGGAGAGATGCAACTTCATTGAGTTTGAACGTTTTGTTCGAAGAATGCACGGTAAATCCCTATCAGAGCTGTGCTGATGTGAATAATACCCTACTATAGTCTTTACAACTGATATTAATTATTTTGCTCTCTTGTCCTTTATTCAATTGCCGTAATTTAACTGAGGTAATTTGCTTCATATTGTGACACAGGGGAAGCCATTTCAGACTTGTACGAATTGTGTCAAAATAAGGATACTGAAAATTTAGCTGACAACAGGTAACTGGAATTCTATGACAGAATATGAGAAGCAATGAGAAAATTGTCGTCGTTACAAGAGCACGCAATAAAAGAGGCATCGAAGGTGATAATGATATCCAAGGTGATTCAACTCTTTTTACCTTAGGATGAATATGGAAAGATTTAAAGCTCCGTGGAAGTGCTGGAAATCTCACGAATATAAGTGAAAGGAATCCCGTTTCATTATAAATGCTTTGCCAGATTTTCCGGCAAGGGAAAGGAACCCGTCTCATGATTGATCTCTTCGCTACCCCGAATGCTTCTGAAGTAAGTTAGCCTTTTTGTAATCTATTTAGTGACTACATCAAGTTAAACATTGCCCAATATTTGTATACAATGCTCCATTTTGAATGTAACGAGTGAAATATATTGACCAATTTGAAACTAAATTGAAGTTTAGTGACTTAATTGAGATAGATTAAAGTTTAGTAACCCAGTTGAGATTCACTAAAAGTTCAATGACCACAAATGTAGTCGTAAAATTTACCTTATTCGTGTACTATTTTAATGGTAATTTGGATAGAACCATGAAGATAACGAAGGTTAAATATAAATACTAAAATGTTCCGTTTTGAATGTCAAAGACGAAAATGTATCACCAAGAAGTTGGAGAGACTAGCTATTATTTTCCGATTATTGGTCGAAACTATGATTATTGTGATTTCAATTGTAATATTAGAATCTTCAATGACATAAAAATGCAAGACTTGTGAAATCTCACGTTAATTTCAATATTTCAAAATAAACAAGAGCATGAAATTAATTAATTAATTTTTATTTTTTTTAAAGAGATTTATAGTGTCGTCCTGGTTCAGTTTTAGTCAAAAACAATGTGATTACAAAGCGTTTCAATAACTTTTGAAAAAGTTAATGAATGATACGATTGAAAAATTGATAAAAATTATGGATCACATCAAAAGTGTAATTTATATTAAAATTTGATCAGTTAAAAAGTTGATATCAGATCTAAAAAAATTAATTAAGTTATCGAATTAAAACAAACTAAAATTAAGCAACCAACAAAAAACAAATTTATAAATCAAGTGTCGGAAATAAAATTTTCAGAAGAACTAACTTACAAATTTCTTGAGCAACCCTGAATTATGGGGATCATAAAATTATTGCTGCTAACTGGTCAAAAATATAGACCAATAATAAACCCAATTCAATGGTCCCCCCGAAACCTATTCACGTGAAATGGGGTCCCTAACCAGGCATGCGTTACGCGTGTGAATCGCACGCCCGAAGATAAAGGTCCTAACGCGTGCCGGTCGATACCCACACACGCTTCCCTCGTGTAAAACCTCCGTCCCTTTTCTCTCTTCGCCGCTGGATCTCCGCCGGAAAATTTAGTTAGTGTTAATCCTTTTAATCTTCGTTTTGGGGACCGGACCTCGACGGAGATATCCGCTTTCTATTCCTACGTTGAGATCTGAACGCGAGGAATGTGTATTTCTCAACGGGGTTCGTGACGAAAACGTAGTAAGTTATTTTAAGCATTATTGAGCTGTCCTCAAAGCTGATTTTGTGAAGATTCTAACTTTCTTACAAGTGGCTAATAGAGTTTAATTTAGCGGGAGAAAAAAAATACAAGAACTTATCGTTTTTTCGTCGAGGTTTTGTTTGTTTGGTTCTTTTAGCTATTCCACTAGTTTCATTTTATTGAAATTGATTTAACCTGGAAAAAGATGAAAAAAGCACGTGCAACAATTAAGCCAGTGCAATGACTTGAATTGGAAATTCCTGTCCTTTTACTCTGTAATCAAGTGAGATACTTACATTTATTTACTTAATTGTTTTAGGCTTTTAGCACATGAAGGTAAATGATGCATGTCTCGAGGTATCTTTGGACACATGTGGTCATAAGAATAGCAGAAATACAGATAGCTGTCGAATGCCTTATGGCAAACAAATCGCTTAAATAGTGTACGTCCTTATTTCCTTTTCCGTATATTGCCAATGATCATCTTTATATGTATAAAGCTTGATCCTTTAGAAGAGAAGATAAAGGAGAATACTAGGAAAAGTTATGGCAGCAGAGATGCAGAGATTCGGAATGAGTGAAGATGATGATGATGATGATGAAATCGGAATGGATGTGAAAGAGGAAGATGATGACGATGATGATGAAGAGAAGAATGTGGCAACTCTTGATATGGTTGGTGGTGATATAGGTATCGTATCAACAAGCAGCAGTAATAGGTTTATGCAGCACCACCAATTTCAAGAGCAGCCAACTCCACAAGGAGGAGGAGGATCTAGGAGGTGTAGGCCACAAGTAGAGAAGGAGAGAACAAAGCTACGGGAGCGACAACGTAGAGCTATAACTGCAAAAATTTTGGCTGGACTTCGGAGGCATGGGAACTATAATCTTAGAGTCAGGGCTGACATCAATGATGTCATTGCTGCTTTGGCAAGGGAAGCCGGTTGGGTTGTTCTTCCTGATGGAACCACCTTCCCTTCCAGATCACAGGTCCTCACCAATAAAACTATGCATAATTTTTGTACATGTGAATATTATTAGGGATCGCAAACAGTAAACAACTTATCTCCATAGGTGCAGGGCACGAGACATGCAGGAGGTACATCTCCTACAGCGGTGACGTCATCTCCACATATGCCAGCAGAACACACGTCACCTACTTCCTTAAGGGGCATTTCACCTGGTTATCAGAGTACAGTCAATTATAATGCCAACCACATGAAAGGCAGTATTGTCTCATCTCCTTATGATGTGTCCTCCAGTGCTCGATCTCAGTGTTCAGCTTTGATGGGTGACGGAGGAGGCATGCAGAGTGATCCTCCTCTTCGAGGTTCCATAGATTCAGTCCAAAAGAGGCAGGTGGGATGGTTGCTTCTCTTTATTATGATCATTTCTTAGTTGCAGTAAGTTGCACGTGAAACTGTGCAATGTTTCAGAAGCAATCTTCAAATGTAGAACAAAAAACAAAAAAAAAAAACAAGAAGAAGAAAGAAAGAAAGAAAAGAAAAAGAGAGACCACTAATTTATGCTTTTATCCTGTAAATTTGCTTTTATAAATCTTATGCCGCATTTTGATCAAACTGTCTATGGTAGTTGGATCTTCTTGTGCCTGAACCAACATTCGTTTTTTCCTCAGTGCATATCTAATATTTGCCCATGTGTTTAAATGATTTTTGTAGGTTATGGACCTTTTTGGAAAGGTGCAGCAGCGTGATTTCGCTGGCACACCATATGTTCCTGTTTATGTTATGCTGCCTGTGAGCTTTATGAGTACTCTTATTTTTCCACGTGGGCTTTTATTTTCTTTATGTTCTTGTGTGTACTTGTTGGCTTGCATTTGGCATCAGAGCAATTTTCTCCTCTGTTATTGTGGAAAAGATTAAATAGTTTCCTAATTCTATCATAATTTGTCATTATAATGCACTCCCAATCCTTTTGGTGGCAGTTGGGCGTGATTGATATGAAGTGTGAGCTTGTTGATCCCGATGGTTTCGTGAAACAACTTAAAGTCTTGAAATCAATTAACATTGATGGTGTTATGGTTGATTGCTGGTGGGGTATAGTAGAAGAGCATGCTCCACAGGAGTACAATTGGAATGGATACAGGAGGTTGTTTCAAATCGTGCGGCAGCTTAAAATGAAGTTACGGGTAAGTTCTGCATAAGATTTGCTGCATCTCTTGCCTTCAATTTTGTTTCTTCTCTCTGCAAGTCTCGGGTGTACATTTGACAGGGTTCTGATTTCTGAGAATCTCAGAGAAACTGATTTTCCCTCATAAAAGGGAAAACATAAGTTTTACGAGGTATTACTTTGTCGATGCCATGTCTTCAATTCTGTTGCTTTTGTCTATAGCACATCATCTTATCCATGTTTCAAGGTGCAGAGAGGAGCGAGTTTAATGGATACAAGTGCTTAATGAATCTTATCATATTCACTTATGAGTATGATAGCTGATATATTTAGAAAGTTGAAAAGCTTTTCGTAAGGCATAAATAGGTTGATGACTTGAATGCAAAAGAAATAACTGTTGTTGCTTATATGTTTCTTTTTAGAATTTTATTAAAACTCGTGAAGTTTTAATTGGGATCAGGTTGTAATGTCCTTTCATGAATGTGGCGGTAATGTTGGTGACGATGTTTGTATTCCCCTGCCTCACTGGGTGGCTGAAATTGGTCGCAGCAATCCTGACATATTTTTCACTGATAGAGCGGGAAGACGTAATTCAGAATGTCTTTCATGGGGTGTTGACAAGGAAAGGGTTTTGAAAGGCCGGACTGCCATAGAGGTATCTGATTCAATATCAAGAAAATTTAAACATGATGTCACTGTTAATTTTTTGAATTCTCAGAACACATTCAAGTTACTACAGTTTTAACTGTATAATATTGTTTTTCTTCTTCATCTCTTGAATTTATTGGATTTGTGAAAAAGTGAAGTTGCCTTGAACAAATAAGTTCTATGCCAAGTCTGCCAACATTTCTTCTATAGGCTGATGGCAATTTCTCATAGGATTTGAGGGCATCTAATTTTTCCGTGTTTGCTCTCTGATATTCTTAATCTGTTTTTAGCTATCCGTATGAACTCAATTTGGAATCTAAGCTTTCACTCTGGCTATTGTGCTGATAAGATTAATTTTTCCCTTCCATCGCCCTGTGAAAGAAAAAGCTGCAATGCTTCTCCCCTACTGGATGGTAGACTCAGCTATTTCAAAGTCTATTTTCCATTCAGTTTTGGAGGAATTTTTATTTTTCACTATCACAATTGGATTTGTTGTTTTTATATAGTGAAAAACTTGTGTAGGCTTACTTTGACTACATGAGAAGCTTCCGGATTGAATTTGATGAGTTCTTTGATGATGGCATTATCTCTACTGTTGTTGTTGGACTTGGTCCATGTGGAGAGCTAAGATACCCATCCAATCCTGTAAAACACGGTTGGAGATATCCTGGTGTTGGTGAATTCCAGGTAATGGCATATTTAATTATCTCGTTGCTAATTTAAGCGGTGTCAAATTTTCCCATAACAGCCCTCTCCTACTCCCTACCAAACTATTACTGCCCCTTTAAACAGAATGCTCTCTTATAACTGGCTTGTCTTGATATATGTAGAACACGTGCACAACAGATATACAAGAAATGTGGTTGCGTTGCTTGAACAAGCTCCATATTAAGATTTTACGGAAATTCTTCTGAGAATATCCTTCAAGCTCCTTAAACCTGTAGTTCTGTCCGATACAATCTAGCAATATATTTTCGTCCTTTACAGTGCTATGATCAGTATATGTTGAAAAGCCTTCGGAAGGCTGCTGAAATTAGGGGACACTCCTTTTGGGGGCGAGGACCAGATAACGCAGGTTCCTACAATTCACGGCCGCATGAGACTGGATTTTTCTGTGATGGAGGTGATTATGATGGATATCACGGCAGGTTTTTTCTCAATTGGTACTCTCAGGTTTTGGTAGACCATGGCGATCGGGTGCTTTCTCTGGCAAAGTTAGCTTTTGAAGGCACTTGCATTGCAGTAAAGGTGAACCAGCTCCACAGAATTCAATTTTCATGTGAAAGATTAATTTTCTTATTACAAGAATTTTGCACTTAGTACTATAGTTATCTTATATTTTATTACAAGTGTAACTATCTGTCTATTTGATAGTGGAATGTAATGTGTATAGTATTGATGACAGAAAATCAAATAACAGATTAAGCTTCCCTTACACGCGTCTTGAATCTACAGATAGCTTATATTTTATTATACTGTATTTCACAATTAGAAAATTTAAACCACATTTGATGGTAAAAATTAGAATGTTCATATGATAATGGAATTCAAGTGTGTATTGTATTGATGATGACAAACACGAAGCTTATCTCACATGTCTATTTAGTTACGCAAGCATGACCTTGACAAGTCACAGAAAGATGGCATGGATTATATTTGAACATTATTATTCTCTGGTCAAATATATTTGATTTTGATATTCAAGGAGATTATTTTACATGTACATGTGGATGTTAGGGTAGTTTATTATGCACAAAAAGTACAATAAATTAACTTTGCATCAGTATCAATAGATTGCTTTGAAATTTTTATGGACTAACAATGACCCCATTTTCATATCTCACCAATATTTTAAATTTTACGCAGATTTCTGGTATTCATTGGTGGTACAAGACAGCTAGCCACGCTGCTGAATTAACTGCTGGATTTTATAATCCGTGCAATCGAGATGGTTATACTGCTATCATGGCAATGTTGAAGAGACACGGGGCAGCACTAAACTTTACATGTTCTGAAATGAGCATGTTAGATCAGCACGTGGACTTCTCTGAGGCACTGGCTGAGCCTGAGGGATTAGCCTGGCAAGTACGTGGGTTCTTGATCTTGAAAAAGAAAACCCTTTTCTCCAGTTAGAGAATGTGTTGCATCGGCTATCCATTGATTTGTTTACATAGTTATATCAGTGGTTTGCAGGCTAATTGTTTAGAAACATGCACACTATTCTTTCAATTTTTCTCATTGTAACAGCTTATATAGTAGGTATTGAATGCTGCATGGGATGTTTGCATACCAGTTTCTCGTGAAAATGCTCTCCTGTGCCATGACCGGGATGGTTATAACTATTTACTGGAAAAGGCGAAGCCTATGAGTGATCCAGATGGCAGGCATTTTTCTGATTTTACCTATCTAAAGCTCAGTCCACGTCTCTTGGAAAGACACAACTTTGTTGAATTTGAACGATTCATCAAGAGAATGCATGGTAAAATTATCATAATATTATTTCATTTTCATTTTACAAGTTTTTTGAAAGTAATTGTTGTTTCCTTTCTAAGGCACCTAGGTACTAGTAGACGTCTTATCTATCGAAGATTTGTTAGGAGTTGAATATTATACAAAAGTTCTTGGTAGATTCGCCTTTATAAGATGCATCATTTACGTACTCGTGTCTGCATGCACAACTTAAAATTTATTGGGAGTGCTTACTTTAATCTTGTTCTCATACTTTCCAGTAAACTAGATTGCACTATAATATTTGTTATCCACTCAAATGCACTCCAAATCACCTCAAACTTGGTGGGATCCTAACATTGGAGCAATTTCCATAACTTCTTTGTCACATCCTTGTGCTCGTTGAATGAAAATGCTGCCTATATATATATATATATATCTTATCTTTTGCAGTACATGATCAGAGGAATGTGTCATCTCTAAAGAGCTTTGCGAATTCTAATTTTCAGTAACTCTTCTACATTTTCATCATCATCCACCACCAAGTTTAAGCATGGAATATATTACGGCATTATTTATACGTGCATGCTTGGTAAATCATCCGTAGCAGAAATGCGACAGTTGTAATGCAACTTTTCAATGTCGAATGCAGGAGAAGCTGTACTTGAGTATCAGACATAGTTGCAGAACTCCCGACTTGTATTCAAGATAAGGCCGGAGAGGGAACCATTTTAGGTACACTTGTAAAGGAAATGAAGTATACAGTCGATCCTTTTATCATTCTGTTAATATAGGGTAACAAATCAGCTGATTAATTCTACAGTACTTGTTGAGGGATTCAATTCAACCTGTGGAATTATATAAATTATAGATTTTTATTTTAGGTCCTATTTAATGAATGTAGAGTCTGCTTCAAATTTATCTGCCCTGCATTCCATGCTCAAGTACAAACTTCCAGTCGGTAACTTTTGGCTCTCTGGACATTCCCAAAATATGTAGCTTTGACTAAGCTTAAATATGAGAAATTTATTTTTAGACAACTTTTTATTCCAAATATGTTTATATAAGTAACTATTTAGTTGTTAAAGTGGGGAAAACTAATCATATTGAAAATAATTTTTATCTTACTATTGATACGTAGTCCCTGTTTGATTAAGCTAAATTACTAATTAAAATTCAAATTAAAGTTAAAATTAATTCTTATCATATATTTCATGAGATATATAACTTTTTAATTACACATTCGATCGTATTAAAATAAATGAAAATTTTGATTTTTGTCTAAATCAAATAGGGCTTAGTAGCATATTTAATTTTAATATGGATCAATAAAAAAACCAATTATTTTAAAATTTACTTGTTTAATTATGAATAAATTTACTTTATTTTGTCAAAGTTTGGTCAAAAACATGATGGCCCAATTTTTTTTATTTTTCAGAAAGAATAATGTTATCTGAACCTACAATACCAGCCTATGTATGGATTCAACAAAAAGTCAAATTAAGTAATTTATTTAATTATACCTTAGCATTACTCTCTTAGAAATTGCGATCTGCAAGAGGGGGGTTGACCGTGGACCGACCTTTGCCAATTAATGCTGATTAATTTTATTCCCTAGTATTCCATCATGCAACAGTGATGAGAAACACTGAACTTGTGAAGTAACAAAGGTATGTTTCCAATAAAAGAATGAATGCCATTTTCTGAGCTAATTCACAAGTCATTTATCCAGCCTCGAATTCCTCGACTCATCCGTATAAAAAACGCCCGCAGCCAGATTATCCCAGCTCTCTTGCCTCTCGGGCGATTTAAGAGAAAAATCTCGTGTTCTAGTTGAGTTTTCTCCTTTCTCCATCTCTTGGAAAGTTCCATACGATGGAGAGCATGCAAGGGGAACATCTAACGCAATCGCCCTCTCTATTGCTGCTTGATACTCCTCCTTGTGTTCTTTAGCAAGAGATGCCTGCCGCTCCATCCTCTGTGCTACCGGAATATCCATAGTCCGCTCACTTTCCAGCAGCGACTGTACTAGAGAAAAATAAGTAATATTCAACACCATGGTAGAAAATTGCATTTGTCATTTATAAACCGCTAAATATATATAAGAAGCTTATGAACAATAATAGTAACAAATTAAGCAGCGTTCGAGATAAAGGTCAGCTACATGAATCATTCTTCCCCCACTTCATTTCGTTTATTGAAAGATGAAAAAGAAACTACAGCATGTCGGTGCCCCATTGACGTCAATCTCACAAGAACCAAGTCAACAACCAAGCCAAGACGAGGATGATCATCATGCCCCTGTTTGAAACCCATTAATTTCTCATTCTATTTCTCTTTCTTCATTTCAACCACGCATTCTATTAATAAAATAATATTACACATAAACCTAAAAATTCTATTTACTTTTTAACCACACAATCTTCCATCAATCACTATTCCAAAAATTATTTTTCTTCCAAAACGGGTGTCAAACAGGGGCTAAAGAAGCTTATGAAAAATCATAAAACTTCATTCCGTAGGAAATGAGAGAGAAATTTATCTCAAATAAGCATTAAGAGCTTGATTCGTTGAGTGAAGAGTTAACAAGTGACCTAGAATTGAGTGACTTATTTTTCGATGTCTCTATAAGGTCTCTATAAGGTACAAAAGATGTGTTCCAGTGCTTTTGATGTACTGGTCCTTCATCCCGGCTCCCGTGGCCAACATGAACTAAAACTAGACACCCTCTAATTAAGCATAAACCAAATCACCACTGCAAAAATTATAAGCATAAACAATCTCATGACATTGGACATTGTTTTCAAACAAGTATTACATGTAATTTTATAGGATCTAAAGTAAATGTGCCTTTGAAATCCATATTATGTTTCGTGTACTTACTAGCAGCGTAAATTGACACATGTATTGCACTACAAATGTGCCATTTCGAGTTTGCACTTTCATTCTCAAATCTTCAAAACGAAAAACAGAGATTGAGAGTTGGAAGGAAAATGCATAAAGAGAATTTAAAGCACAAGGAAGATCTTTCACATCCTAATGAGAATATACCCACAAGAACAAATTTGAAGTTACTTTTTTTATAAAAACAAGAATTTAAAGTTGTCTGCTAGAAATCTGAGAACTTACATCAAATGCTCTTTGAGATTCCTCAAGTATCCAAATGATGGCATGATCTGAAGTTAAGTTGCATGACAGAACTAAGTGCTCAAACCGCCCATCGACCGGGACTGCAGTCTTAACAACTGGTGAGATTTTTTTGAACCTGCATGTAAAAAATAAATTCAGCATCACGTTATGCTATTTTAAATATGTGATCATCTAGAGAGAATCACTAAAACTTTGCATCTAATAATCAGACACCAGTTCTTGTGTCCTCTTATTGGATTTCTCAATTTACGAGTTTTGTTGTCATTCAGATGCTAGTTGTATTAAACGTTTTCAACAAAATACTGTAGGTGTAGGATGTCTTAAGAGGAGTAGCCATGACCTAATTGCTCCTCCATGCTCGTTACAGCAACATCTTTTTATTTTTATTTTTAGGAGTCTCTCCAATCCCATAACTTCTCAAATTGTACATTGTTCACTCCATACCCGAAGGGCTTCCTCGCAATAATGTGATAGAGGCGACCAGGTGCATACAGGCGCCTTGGATCCTGGAGCATCTTCTCCTCTAGCGTGCATGTATCTTTCAAGCACATTATGCACATCAAGCATGGGAAACTATCCAAGAGAAGGAAAACTAGTATTGTGAGAGTAACAATTACTCGATTAAAAAATGTCGGTGCATGCGTATTCAAAACCTCATATTCAGGAGATGACGAGTTTGCCAAGAGCCTTGAGAGATTGAGAGAAAATAAATTTTATGGATTTTAACTCGTCTAAATTTAGAAGCGTAAATTTTATATGACTGGTCAATTGATGATATTATCATTTGATCAGGTTTGTCAAACACAAGATTGACAAACACCATTTTCTTTTTAGGCTAAATGCAAGACTTTGCTTTGTTATAAAATTAATATTCTAATGTATAACAAACATATTGTTTTGGAATTAGAAAAATTGTTAAAAAGTTCAAATTACATTGACGTTGAGTTTCATAGGAGCTAACATGAAAACGATCCATTATAGCAACTCTATCGAAAAGAAAAAAAATGAAACACTTCATAAGAAATTGATCTCTTGAAAAACAATAATATTCTGCCTAAGAATGAATGTCTCTATTATTCACCAAACATCGTAAAAAGGCAACACAGAAAGACGGCAAGACCTGAAACTTTTTACCAGAAAAGTGATTTGAAAGCATCTTCCAGTGCTACTGTTGTCCGGGGTAAGAAATCATCCTGGGTAACAGTGGGAAAAACAGATAAGAATGTAATATATAAACTTTAGTCAGAAAGGAGATTTATTCAATCCACGGTAAACAAAGGAAGACTTCGAATGTATCGGAATCTAAAGTTAGTTGGCACTTAAAGACCTAAAAAGGCATGTCCTCTCTATCTCTGTGTTCGTGTGGTGTGTCTGTGTTGGAGGTCATCATGGTTATTTTATTCGTTTTATCTTCAGCAAGAAGTCTCGTTCAACTTTAATCCTGAGATCAGCAAAGAATGCCGCGGTCTTAGGAATTGTGGTATGAATTAATACTTTATTAACTAAGAGTTCTGGATTAAAAAATTGAAAACATATTTATTGATCCATACAATGCACAAGGTTTCAAAGAGTGAACTTGATTTTCCCTGAAATGCTATTTGCTAATGCATTTTCGTTGAAGGGTGATAGGGCACATGTGAAAGATAATAAGCCCCAGTTTGGCCCCATTTTTCAAAACTTGTTTTTCATCAAACTCATTTTCAACCACAAGTTTCCCAAAACCCATAATTTTTATTAATTTTTCAACCACATATTTCATCAACTTTTATCAAAATCTACTAAAAATCTGATTGTTAGCTAAACCAAGCAAGGGCCAAGCCTCTAGGTCATAACAGAAATATAGACATGACATTATTAGGATTCTGCCGTCTACGCATGAGAAATTCCCTCAAGAAAATGTATGTTATATAGCAGAATCCCATGGGTTGTGTAATTAGAAGAGAACATGTCTGATGAACTTCTAGAATATAATCTACTCAAAGGCCAATAAGCTAAAACAGCCTGTAGGTATAAACTGCATATATCCCCATTGTTATCTTTTTATTAACATAAACATAACCAATCCTTGAAGCAAATCAAAGCAAACTAGGTCACTAATAGAGACGTCGATTATTACCTGCAGCACAACTGAATTGATGATATCTGCATATCGGACGGCCAAGTTTAACGATATACACCTCGCAGGAGCAATTGCAAAGCACCTAATCCTTTCTCTCTTAATGTTCCCCAGATTTTCCCTATTCTTTACAGCCAACATAGTTAACAATGTTACGACTCCTGCACCAAGTGAATGCCCGGCAAATATCAAAGTATAATACGGATTCCTTTCGAGAAGCTCCCTAATTATCTCACACTCTTCTTCTAAAACATACTGAGCTGCCTTCAGCAATCCATTGTGAACATAACCACCATCATACTTTGTCTGCCCGAGTTTGTTGTCAAGTAAGAGTAAAAAATCACTTTCTTTCGCTAAATTAAGCCCTCTAATTGCTAAAATTACATCTCTATTCTCATGATCAAGATAGATCATGTAAGGAGATACTCTCCCTTGAGTATCTTCATAATCCTTTTTCAATATAACCCAATCCGGTTCGATTCCATACCCTCCCGGGGGAGCCCACAAAGGGTTTCTAAGATCATCTTCATACACTGATAGAATATATCTACAAAGCCGGGGCACGGGTTCGAATTCACTAACAGTTGCAAGGCCCCAATTCTCACTTTCACGACCAGCAGTGTACAGAAATTTCTTCCACACCCATCGAACACACGCTAAACAGGACACACATTCAACAACTGGAATGCAGCAGGCAACTGACATATATGCCTACAAGTTAATCATGCTAAACAGAATAACCACAAAAATCTTCCACAGCAAAAATAAAAGAAAAAAAAAATCTCGATTCTTAAATGGGTTTGGATTGTTCAACAAATCAAATATATGCAAAAGGGGCAAAATCCAATGGTATACTTTAAAAGACGAGTATTTGCATGAGGAAATAAACTGGGTTTTTCGGAAGTTTTATCAAGAAGGCAGAAAAATCAACTTTCAATATTAAGATTCGTAAAATATGCACCCAAAGTATAGACTAGTCACCGGAATCACCCACAAGAACAGAAGTATTCGAACTATGAATTGTAGAAGATACAGTGCAACAGAAGCTTATCAACAATCAATTCAACTAATTGGAATTAAAGGAAGAAATTTTATTTAGGGAAAGAATTTTCAAGAAGAGAATCATTCACGTGTCTGAACCAAAATAAATGTTGAATAATGATGAATGACAGATGAAAAATTTGAGGAGGAGAAAATGTTGGAAAGACGTAAATAGCTGCAACTGCAAGTCAAAGACATTGTCTTTTGGGTCCCTCTCCTGAGAATCTATTGAGGTCCGTTTTTCTTCCATTATTTCAAAATATTATTTGCTATATCAAAATTTTTCATCACACATTCACCCAAAATACGAGTCAATAAAATTATTTTAAATTTTAATCATACATTCTCCAAAAAATACTATTCACTACTCAAATTTTTCTACAATAATGAAAGACACACACATAGTATTATGCCCAGATTCCATTAGTCCAATGGCATGACAGCCTTTTTCTTGGTTTGGTAGTGGAGTATGCTGTAATAAATTGATAAATATTCTTGCTAATTTCTTTTCGATTTAGGGCGTGTTTGGTAGAAATTAAAATCGGATTAAAATTGAAAAACTAGCCGTTATTGTTGACTTTTATTAGACGAGTGACACCCAATAACGATTATATTTTCAATTTTGATTCGCTTTTAAGCTTTGCCAGACATGCTCTTAATGTAGTCTCGTTAATTCCATCAAATAACGAGAAAAAGATCAAATTTTAAAAGAACTTTAAACATTTGTGAGAATTTCTTAAAAAACAACGAACTCTTAGGTCATTTCCAACCCATTTTATCAAAATGGTTCGGCTTTCGCAATATCTTAGTCTTTTCCAATTTATTACACCAAATATTACACACACGCACGCGCGCGCGCACACACACACAAAAAAAAATAATCCATTTCTTCCCTTATATTTTAATTCTCAACAACAAATTTATTTCAAAAATCATTTACAAAATTATTGCATGTATAATAAATTATTAAAAACGCATTACACTTGATATTACAATTGAAACATAATACATCTAACATCACAATATATAAAAAAATTACATAATAATATAAAAACTTTTACAAAACAAACAAATCATGTCGTATTTTATAATAAATTTTGAGTTTTCTATATTTGTTTGAGCTCTATTTTAATGATGTTTTCAGAAAAATATAGTTTGGAATAGTAATTTTTTGAATAATGTGTGAATAAAAAGGCAAAAAAAAAAATTGATTTACGTGTAATATTATTTTATTGAGGAATATGTAATTGAAAATGAGAAAAGAGAAAAATGTATTAAATTAAAATGGAGCCCAAACGGGGGCATAAGTTGTTGTGGACTTGTAGTGATAATTTCTTTTTACTTTGTAATAATCAAACTCGTAACTTTTGAATTTTAATCAGTAATTTTATTCTAATGTATTCATTTTTTATTATTTATTACTTGATTACAATTTATTATAAATGTTAATAATAATATAAAAATATAAAAAAGTTAAAACATTAAACCCATGTTTGGTACACGTTAATATTTTCATTCTCATTCTTCTACTCATTTTCGACCACACATTCTTCAATAAAATAATATTTTTATCACATGTATAACTTTTCCTTCTTTTTCAACCACAAATTCTCCATCAATATACTATTCCAAAATACATTCTTCCAAAATAATATGGCTCAAACACACAGTTAGAATTCCAAGTCTTAACATCTCTAATAGACATGAATAGATTATCAGGGACCTTAATCAATAATTTTCTAGTTGGGTTGCAGTACTGGACAATACTTACTGTATAGAACTCATTTTTAATCCCATAAATTACTGCTCAATCTAGCATACTGAATGTGCAATAAGTGAATGCAGTCACGAAAAATGAACCATGTTTCGTTAGAGGGACAATGCATTACCTCTGTCCTCTGCTATTCATTGTAATAAATCCATACTTGGGCAAAGGTATTTGATCAGTTTCTATTTTGTAGATATCCTTCTCTAGGACCTTATAATGTCTTATTACTTCCTCTACTGTTTTGGTCCCTACTGCTCTGGCTATCTTAAGAAACCGGTCAGGAGTGTCCTCTGAATACATTGCCAGAGCATCCTCGAATCGCTTGTTTTCACCAGCAGTCCAGGAGGATGAACCATGTGATGCCATTACGTACCAAGTCAAAATTTAGACTATATCGGAGCAAGAAGAGATTCAAAAGCTCGAAAAACTATCCGAAAACGGAGGAAAGGAAGATTAGAGAAAATAATACAAGTTAAGAGGATGGTTTAGTAAGAGATTTCTATAAAAACTCCTTATATAGGGAAGAAAAGTTGTGGGGTGGGGTGGGGTCGGAGGTGCAAGTTGACGGAATATATATTTTATTTGTCGAAGGGAGGCATATATAAGATGTGATTCGGGTGTATAGGAGCCACAAAATGAGTTAGGACTATTGGAAGATAGAATTTAAATAAATATCTAGCCATGATACTATCTATATTAATTACTAATTTAGCTTCTATTTGGCCGGTATTCTTTAGAACTCAATATTTTTTTTTTTCAAACATGAAAAACCCCTTTTCACAAATTATATTCTCAAATCTTCTACATGAAACATGCCTCATTATAATTCGAGTCACAAAAGTCGTACAAACTCGTCCATTCCTTGCCTTGTGTTTATGTATCCACTACACTGACTCAATAGTCCTCGAAAGTCCCATCTAACATTTAAAACTTTTAAATGAACTAGTTCGACAAAAAATTTGAATTCATGTCACCGTCACTCCTATATGAAAGTCGTTCAAGTTTCAAGAAGAGAGAGAAAAAACGAATGAAGGTTAAGAAGTCCTATTCACTTCTTTTAATATCATCAGCAAGTGGATTAATTCAACCAGCTGGTTGGGATTAGATCCTCTCAACGGATAGATGCTCCAAATCAAAGAAAAGAAATTATACTACCATGAACAAATACTCCGATATTCTACCATCTTTTGGTGGAGGATATTGTTTCTCCAATGAATGACTACATTCCAATTATGAAACTTTAGTCGTCCATGCCGGCTGACTCGATCATAAACTTTAAATATATTTGTATAGATTTCTTTTTTGAAAAGTTACTTTCAAAAGTAACCTTGAAGAAGTGCACCAAGATACTCTAAAGTCTTCTTGGGGAGGAAATCACTGCTACTTAATTACTACAGTCAAAAAATGATCTGAGTCTTGAGTAGTCCAAAAGATATTTGTATATGTTACTTTATTTTACTAGAAAAAAATTATTTTAAACATTGTTTATTTACTAGCAGATAAGCTTACTTATAAGTGCTTTTTTTAAACTTAGCCAAACATGCATACAATCAGACTTGGAAATAGTGCTTTATCATATTCTGAGCAACATTCCAAAAGTTCCCTTCTTTGTTTTCAGCTCTGCATTGATAATATTGACTATTCTTCTTTGTTATTTCAGACATCATGCGCCAGTTGTCGCGAGTATTAAGTTTAGATTATTTTTGGACACAACTAGCCATAAAAAAAGTAATATTACAGCCCGGGTTTTGAGATACTGGCAATTACATGCAAGATGGAGGGACCTGCTTATAAGTAATATTCAGCTTAAAATGCTGCAAGAATCTGTATAAAAATGGGACAGCCCTTTGATATTTGCAGAATCCTTATCATCGAGTGTCTATAACTTTCCATGGAAGCTGCACGAATGGGCTCCCACCTTTTTCACTGGATACAGTTTCTTTGGGTGAAACTCCCTTCTTATGGTTGTGAATTAATTGTGTTCACAAAATGTTATTTTGTTTTAAAACAAATGACGGACATTTTCGTCAAGTCTAAGACAGTGGCAGGGTGAAATGTGAATGAAAAATTAAGAAAAAACACAAAAATTAATTAACTTACGGAGTCTCTTTAGTTGCATTTTAAGATGGAGAGAATAGAAAATGATATGAAAATTTGTAAAATTAAACTTAATTTCTTGTTAGCATAAACAATTTGTACTTCAAAGAAAACAGAAAGCAAAGAGAGACAACATGTCATCATCGATGCAGACACGATCATCCTAAGACACTAAGTCCCTATTTGGTGTAGATTAAAATCAGATTTTGAGTAGATTTTAATAGAAATTGATTACATGAATAGTTTAAAAGTTGTGGGTCCCATAAAACATGTAGTTAAAATTAATTGTTAACTTTGACTTCAAATTTTGTTTTGAATCAAACAGGGCCTCAAATTTGAACGTCAACAATCCAATTTTTGGTTACGACAGCTAGGTATGGACTTATGAAACCACTTTCTCCAAATAGAAATAAGCTTTTAAACAAAATTCAGGGCAAAGATCATCCATATGCCTAGTTAGAAATCTGTCAATTTTCTTTTCAATTAAACCACTTGTACAGAACGATTTCATCTGTAAAAATGTCAGAATACTCACATAGGGGTGGGCCCCATGTGAATAAAATATTATTATAAAAAATGGGGCCCACCCCATGTGTGTATTCTGTTATTTTTACAAAATTATTTTTTCTATAGCAGTAACATTGTTCTTGTAAATGCTTGAAGTGAT
>CAIGRK010071999.1:0-12721 GCA_903798315.1 Fraxinus greggii
TAAAATGAATTTTGGAATATTAGACTGATGGAGAATATGTTGTTAAAAAATAAGAAATTTTTTTAGATTTACATATAATATTATTTTATTAAAAAATGTGTGGTTGAAAATAAGAGAAGGAAAAATGTATTTAAAAAAAATAGAAATTAAACATACCACACATTTTAAATGATATTACACGCAGCTCATTTTTTTTCTATTTTTAACCACACATTTTTCATCAATCTACTATTCCAAAATACATTCTACACAAAAAAATAAGGCTCAAACAGGCTTATATTATTGTATATTAATATATTGGAATTACGACATGATTTGTGAAAGTATTTTATAAGATTGTTAGTTGTCAAATGTTATTGTCTTGGTCTTGTAGTTGTGTATTTTTACCTTATTAATTTAGTGCACTGATTTGAGTCGGAACTAAATAATTGTATTATTTAAAAGAGATTATTCATTTATCAATCATTCGTTATCAAGGTTTTATTGTACATATTTTATGAGATTCATAACTTTTTAACAATATGTCTAATCAAATTTTTATCGAAATTTACTAATTTAATCAACACTAAACATGAGTTTAGTTTGTTCATGTTGGAGTGGTAGATTGACTTACTAATGGTTGATGAAATGACATTAATTTGGAATTAAAATGCAATATTTTTTCTTGGCCCTCATTATTTCCCATTAAATTATAATTCATTTTTTCTCTCTCTTTTTTTTTTATCAATCACACATTTTATAATAAAATAATATTACATGTAAGCCTAAAAACTTTTCATTCTTTTTTATTCACACACTTTTTTTTTTTAAATTAACATTCCTCTCAATATAACGTGGAATAATGTTTGGTCAAACAGGCGCTTAGTGACCAACTTGAAATTTCTTGTATAGCCAATTATTTTTATTTTTACCTCGCGATGTGGCGTTGTATTAGTAATCATGTTACATGTACATCTTGTCTTATGTCATTTTTTATATTGCGTCACTTGTCGGCACATGATTAGACAATTTTTAAAAATGAAACACTTTTCCATCCAACTGTTTTTGAATTTGTACATAATGTACATCATGATGTAGCACATAGAATGTACACTTAGGGTGTGTTTGCGCCACATTATTTTGGAATAGTAGATCGATAGAGAAAGTGTGGTTGAAAAAGAAGGAAAAATTATTGATTTGATGAAAAATATTATTTTATTAAAGAATGTGTTGTTGAAAATGAGTAGAAGAATTAAAATAAAAATTTTAATTTGGCTCAATTAACGGTTTAGCATAATTTTTGTATTAATGACTTTGTTTGGCCGTCTTGAATTGATTGTTAGACGCGTAGTAATGATTGCCAATCTTACCAACGTCTAATTTGACTAAGGTCCCGTTCGTCTCCCATTATTCCAATGCATTGTTTGCAATAGTACGATTCTCTGCCACACAATCACCTAATAAAATATTATACGCACAATCCAATAAAGTAACTTTGTTTCAACTACATATTCTTTAAAAAATACTATTTATTACTTTATTTCTTCTACAATAATGGGAGACAAACACACACTAAGTTAGAACTAAAATGTAATATACATTATTTTTTAGTGACTAATTTGAAACTCATTGAAACTTTGGTGACCAAATGTATATCTTATCCAAAATTAGACACTATTTTTTACTGTTTACAATTTAGCCCTTGAAATAGTGAAATTTAAAAAAATGTTATTAGGAAGTATGATTTTTTTTTTTATTTAACGTACAGAATATTCCGGGAGAATGTGTGGTGATATTTTTTTAAAAAATTGAAATAATAATAGCCAAACTGGAGCTTACAAGGCGAAATGGTCATGTAAACAATGAAAAAATTGCACAATTCATCATCTAAATATTCATTGATAGCAAATTGGTACTCAACTTATTATTGTAATAGCACCTGTTGCAAAGCTGTGTTTAGTGTAGAGTAAAATCAAATTTTGAGTAAATTTCGATAAAAAATGATGAAATATATGGTCGAAAATTTATAAATCCATGAAATGTGTTATTAAAATTAATTATTGACTTTGAGTTAAAATTTTTATCAACTTTTAATCAACATCAAACATGGATCAAAATGTATTGGACCATTGAAGTTTCCTATTGGAGTAGAGGGGTTGGAAGGAACACGGTGGAAGTGGGACAACAAACATAGAGGGTTTGATGTGGCAAAATACGTGTCAAAAAAGAAAGAAATGAGTTGAATAATCTCTAGAGTTAAATAACGTTACACCATTAATCACCGTATTCATAGCTTGTTTGGAAAGAATTTTAATCTGATTTTAATTGAAAATGTAGTCGTTATTGGGTCCCACTCGTCTAATAAAAGTCAACAACAATGACTAATTTTTTAATTTTAATCATGTTTTAATCTCTACCGAACACGTCCTAAGTTTTTCACCTCATATTTTGAATATAGCTCATGCTTTATTTTTGTGATTAGTGCCTTAGTTGTTCGCACGTGTTAACATGTAATGGACATCACGTAAAAATAGACATTATTTTCACTAGCAGAGGGATCAATGGTGTAACATTAATTAATTTTAGTGACTAAATGAGTTAGAAAAATACTTTAAAAATAATTTGAAATTTGACATAAACTTCAGTGACCATTTGTGAATTAAGCATCTACCATTCTTCTTCACCTCCCGTACTATCTTGGACAAAAAGCTTCGTGGTTTCTCCTCAGTTTAAAACCCCAATCTGTACATTTGCCTCTCACACTTCGAAATCACAAATCAGTTTAACCACCAAAAACTACACACACAAAATCCTATTATCGAAACTAAACCGGATCTGAAATATGAGTCGGGGAAGCGGAGGCGGCTATGATCGTCACATAACGATCTTCTCTCCCGAAGGTCGTCTCTTTCAAGTGGGTAAGCGATTTTGGTTTCGCAATTTCCCTCCAATTTCTAGCCTATAGCTTTTGATTCAGCTTTATTTTAATTTTGTTTTACTGGGTTTTTTCGTCATGCAATAATTTGGTGGGGGTTTTAGTTTTATGTTTAATTAAAATTTGCAGAGTACGCTTTCAAGGCCGTTAAGGCTGCCGGAATCACCTCCATTGGTGTGCGCGGAAAGGACTCCGTTTGTGTTGTTACTCAGAAGAAAGTCCCGGTTGGTACAGTTATATATATTTAATTTTTTACCGTTGAATTTTTTAGATTGATCTGGGGTTCGCGAGATAAATACCTTTTTTCAGTTAAAAAAACCTGTTAGAATCGACCACTTCGCTGCATAAAAATGATGGGCTTAAATTAAATGGAGGCGGTGAGAGGATTAGATTAAATAGCTGGTCTGAAATTATATTTATGATTTGTGTAAATGTCGGAGCAGGACAAGCTTTTGGATCAGACAAGTGTGACACATTTGTTTCCCATTACTAAGTATCTTGGGCTGTTGGCCACCGGAATGACAGGTGCTTTTACCTTGACCTAATTTTCTTTTTTCGTATAGAATTGTTTGTATGCCCCGGGTTATGATTTAATCTCAAATAAGTGAGAATTATTTGTAATATTTTTTTTTTGTCAAGGTAATGGGATCTTGATGAATTAACTGTTTGCCTTTTGTTTTGGCAAAGGAGTTAGTTTGAGCAATTGCAGGAAGACTTTGAATTCAATAAAAATTGAATAGGGCATTGATTATTAACTAGTGGGTGATACTATATGCTATATTATTATTACTAATTACTAAAGAAAGAACCATATAAATTGTATACCACTCAATTTTTTTTACCAGTATGTCTATACATGAATGTATTAAGAAAATTGTAGACGTGAAAGTGTAGTTTCATTGGAATGAATCCTAGAAACACATATAGCTTTCGTGGAAAGTTCTCTTTAGCTTGAATGCAATTTTGGTACAAGAAATCCGTTTTAGACTTGTGTCTTGGTGGAGATGCTCCTTCATGACTTGCTTGAGTTAATGGTTAGGTTCTGATTATTTTATTTCTTTTTCCTTTGTTACTTATCCAGCTGATGCAAGGACCTTGGTCCAACAGGCCAGGAATGAAGCTGCTGAGTTTCGTTTTAAATATGGATATGAAATGCCAGTTGACATATTGGCCAAATGGTACGATGCCTTTATTTCATGTTGCTTCTGGAAACATGGTGCAAGGAAAATGCCTGACATTTCGGCATTGCTTCGTCTTTCCCATATTTTATGCCAATTGCTCCTGTTTTTCATGAGCCAACTGTCATAATGGCAAATAGTCTAGAGCCTCAAACAGTAGTCCTATGATTCTGGTGTATAACACATTTTACTTATATGATACCGTTTCTTGGGTTAGTGAAGTAAATGATTGGAAAATCTCATTGTGTTATTTAACTTGATATGTATACTTGCTCTTGAATGCTGGTTGTATTTTGTTTGTTATTGACGATAAGCTTGTCTAATTAATTACAGGATTGCAGACAAGTCTCAGGTTTATACACAGCATGCCTATATGAGACCCCTTGGGATAGGTTCGTCGCTAATTATTTTCAAACTTAGTGAAAGAATTTTCACAATATTCTGTTTCTTCACATTTGTGCTTCATATTTTTTGTTTTCAATGTAAAGTTGCAATGATATTGGGTATTGACGAGGAGAAGGGACCTCAGCTATTTAAGTGTGATCCTGCTGGCCATTTTTATGGTCATAAGGTAATTGCTATATTTCTTTAAAATGAATGTCATAGTTGTTACTTCCGATGCATGAGTTTTTCATGTACTTTCCTGAAATTTCATTCCCCTTGTATGTAGAAGCTATTCCTCTAGGCGGTTGTGATACATCCAAAATGATAATTTGAATAGTGATAACCACTAACCAAGCCTAGTTATTGCTGATAGGGGTTGATAGCTTGCTTCAAGCCTTGATTACATGAATATATTAAAAAAACTATATTAAAGAATTCTCCCCTTCAATGCCATTAAAATTTGTTTCCCAGCAGACCAGCCAGCTTTAATGTGTCTGGGAACTTCTTGTGACCTAGAACCAGCAGGTTCTAGGTTCCTTTTCGTAAGCTTTTTCTGTTGTAGTGTCAAGGAGGCTTTGTTACTATAATTTGGGATCGGGTGAAATTGGGAAGATGATTCAAGTAATAATAGCTAATCCTTAGCTAGTGATCCATGCATGGTACATCCGCATCGTTAATATCTAGGTACATCTTTCTCATTTCCACCTTTTTACATTTGAGACTTGATGCAATTAGTCTTTTCCGTTTACTGCAGAACCAGGTTGCAGTGTGTGCTCTCTTTGAAGGGCTTGGCTTAGGCCCTGCTGTGGTAGATAGAATCTGATGAATTGGGCTTATCTTATGTTGTGTCTTCATTTCTGTCAACATTTCTGAGCAACTAAAATATCCCTAGTTTCTTTGAATCATTGATCTCCAAAATCATATGCTCTAATTGATTGTAACTTCATCGAAGCCTAGTTTTGGCCAAGAGCTACTCAAAATTGTTTTGCTGGTTGTGTATCTACTATCTTGCATCAAACAAACAAGATCAATTTTCTCAATAATAGCTTGGACCACAGCAGGATTGACGGCATTTTATATGTTTCGGATTAAAAGAACTCAAAATAAAAAGAAAAATATCATTAACACGAGTACAATGTATCCGCCTTTTTGATTCCGTGATGCTGAGTGTAGTTGTCAAAGTACAAAACGGAGATAAACTGTGTTGTTTTTTCATTATGGTGATGTCTTTCCTGATTGAATTTTTTATTTTATTATTATTATTATTATTTTTTTTTTATTAAATGTTTTATCACAGTCCGTCTAGAGTTTACATTAGCAATGTCTTCGGTCAGTACCCTCTTACTGAAGAATCTTGCTTTGTTGTGTNTGAATTTTTTATTTTATTATTATTATTATTATTTTTTTTTTATTAAATGTTTTATCACAGTCCGTCTAGAGTTTACATTAGCAATGTCTTCGGTCAGTACCCTCTTACTGAAGAATCTTGCTTTGTTGTGTCATCTTTTGGTGGTGGAGTAACCATTTACATTCATCTTTATTTTTTAGGCAACAAGTGCAGGATCAAAAGAGCAAGAGGCAATTAACTTTTTGGAAAAGAAGATGAAAAATGATGTTACATTTTCCTATGAGGAAACTGTACAGGTAAATAAAAACACATCATGAATATGTTATGTATTGATGTTGCATATTGGATATATATTCCTTGATTTTTAACCTGGTGAATAAAAGAGTGATGTTTTGAACTGTTTGGTGACCATTTTTTCGGAAAAATATTGTTTTAAATAGTAACATTTTTTTGGAGAACGTGTGGTTAAAAAGTATGGAAATTTTTTGGGTTTGTGTGGAATATTTTATTGTGTGAATGCGTGGTTGAAAATGAGCATGTAGAAAAAAGAATTTTGAAAGAATGAGAGACAAACAAGGCTTAACAAAATTGGTAGAAGTCTAGTGCTTTATCTTTGTAGAATTGACCAGGCTTAGAAAGCACAAAAAGGTTTTCCTTGAATTCTCCTTATTTACATTTTAAACATGTGAACACTGACAATTCCCAGAAAGTAAACTTTAGTTTGAATGAAATTTTTTTGAATCTAATTATAGTAATTATTAATTAATAAATATGCTCATGATCATGTTGTGGGTAATTGTGAATAGACTTCAATATGGCTTTAAGCATATATTAAATTCTTCCCCACTCCATGTTTTAGTTACCACATTGAAATTGATTGACTACACTGTGCAATACTACTTTTCTACAAGTAAAATTGCTAGATGTTAATTGCCCTATCAATGGGTCCTGCAATAAGTGAATATATGTGGTGCAATATTGAAGGCTTTTAGCAAATGCCTCTACTTACGTTGTTAGCATTTTGTATAAAATAAATCATAATCACATCTGAAGTATTGGATATGTATTGTCTACTTATGTGCATTGAAATGCAATAGGATTTTGCACCAGCTTCCTTCTAACTCTAATCATTATTTTGTGATTGACGTGTTCAACGAAGATAATTGCTCCACATGGGTCCCATATAAATAGCAGCAGATGATTAGGATTAGACATGTTTGGAATAAGTGAGATTCCATGGCCAATCAAAGATTTGTAGCACCAATAGAATAATCGCGGCCGCAACCCTAAAAGAAAGAAAAGGCTTTCTATCGATAGTTACAATTCTTTTCTAACGTTGTCCGACTGTTATCATCACCATCTATTGATGATGGATGATCTGAAACTAAACCAATTAACAATCAAACAGAATTGACGCCTAATATATATTTTCATTAGTAAATGCCTGACGGTTTGACTCCCCTTTGGTGTAGGAGTTTGCTCTCAATCAAACAGAATCCACATCCAATTTTTAAACCCGGATTTTATTAAAAAGTGTAGGAGTATGCTCTCCATCATGAAATTTTTCATCTATCTAGACTTCAATTTGCAAAGTGTAGAGTTAACAATCATAGCACGTGTCACCTAAAAAGTGAGTGCAATACTGTAGAGTTTGAATAAAAGCCAGTGAGAGAGCAAATAAAGAAAGGATGTAACTGTTCTTGATTTAAAAAACGATGTTGCTTGGAATGCCCAACAGTATTTTTATATCGTACCTAGCGAGAGAGATGATCTTTTCTTCAGTCATAGAAATTCTTCAAATTTAGAGTATTAAGCCTGAGTTTGTTTCGTATGAGCACATCTGTACTGATGTTTTTACTCTTACATGACATTTAGTCGGTGTTTGGCCTCCATTTTTTAGGAAGAATTAGTTTTTGAATAGTGATTGATGGGAGAATGTGCAGTGGAAAAGCGATGAAAAATTTTAGATTTGTGTGTAATATTATTTTATTTGGAGAATGTGTGGTTGAAAATGAGTACGGTAGAAAAGTGAATGGGAAAAAATGAGAAAGAATGGGGCTCAAACATGGGCTTAATGTTTTAGTTCTAATTTTGTAATATTGCTCCTTTTTATAGACTGCAATATCTGCTCTGCAATCCGTTCTCCAGGAGGATTTCAAGGCCAGCGAGATTGAGGTAGCCAACTTACCTGACAATATCACTTCCTTGTTTCTGTTAATTATTTTACAAGGGATGGTTGTTCTGCTCTTATCTCTACCGCACATATTACCTTCAAGATATTGTTCACAACCAATTTTTTTCTCCTCAAAAATTTCCTCCATTTTCAAAGGTTTTTTCGGGAGTCTAGTAAACTCTTTTGGCTTGTACATTTGAATCTATCAAATGAGAAAATATTAAGACGACCTAATAACTACTTTACGTGAAGTACTTTATTAAATGTAATAAAGGTGGGCATCTGACATGTATTCTTCATTTCTTTTTAATGGCACAACTTTCTGCCCTTTTGTGTGCCAGTAACCATTCTGGGGATAATCTCAACTTTCATATTAGCTTGAATGGATTTCCTTTTTGAGTGTTGTAGTATGTATAACTGTTGTTTCATTAAATCTTGTCTTTGCCAGGTGGGTGTCGTGAGGCAAGAAGATCCAGTCTTCAAAGTTCTGTCGACTGAGGAAATTGATGAGCACCTGACTGCTATTAGTGAGCGTGACTGATAATATTCTGCTATCAAGAATTTCAGCTTCTTCTTTATTTCATCGTGGGTAAGATAGACAAATTAGCTTGTTTTCCATATGTTTGGATTACTACATCAAATTCTGATGCAGTGTTTCTCTTTATATCATGCTACATGATTATTGCCACTTGAATACAGATTTCACTTGAGCCTCATGTTATTAATGGCCATAATCTCATTCGCATATAACTTTACCTTTCTCATTTTATTTTTGACAATGTTGTTATTTCTGTTAGCTCAGATATTAAGGGCTGTACACATGCCAATCATAAAAGCTAAATTGGAAAAGAATTGAAAGCTAGATAAGTAAGTGGAAGTTCGTTCATTCGTACTTTTAGTCTTGTTTAATACTATTTACGAAAATGCTGTTTAGTACTTTCTCTTCCAACCCAAAACCTGAATTTCATTAATTCAATACACAAAATATTATTACCACGCCAAGGGAACAGAACTAGATAAGGAAACTTGTTACAATATTATTGATGTGTGCAGTCCCAACTTAAGCAGTGATCTTTATGGTGTTGTCAACTGCAGTTTTCCTATGAAATCACAATTAAGAGTTCCCAAATACAAATGATTTTCAAACTCCATTGCTGATGTTACGAAGGACATAACCTTTCCTGTTGGATCATCAAAGCTCCTGATTATCTTGCCATCACTTGCTACATTGATGACAGTTGCTTTGTTGTTGACACCAATTGCCCATTTGCTTAATTTAGGGAAGCACATTAAAACGTGTTTTAGCGTTCTTGATCTGTGCACAAATTCCAGCCCATTAGGAACCAACTGCAGTGCAGAGAAAATCTTCAGTGAGTTATGAATTCTTTGCAGTATTGGCTTTCAACCTATTTAACTCGAATAACAAGTGGGTCTTTAACCTTTTAGTTCTTACCGAAAAAAATTGTTCAAATTTCCATTAGAAGTGTCGCATAGTTTTATCGCAAATATCCCTCACTTGGAATTCTTGAGCATTTATAAAGATAGACGATGTATGGATCGACTAGTGCAGATAAATGAGATGATTTATCTGTGGCTAGCTGTATATAGAAATTTTTTACCTGTAACAAAGCAATCCAAAAAGAGCCATCTGGCGCAAGATTGATGTTATCAGGTCCACCAGGAAGATTGTCAATAAATAACTCAGTTTGTCCCATCTTTTCCTCTCTTAGCCAATATTTTAAGCACCTAAATCTGACCCACAAATCACAAATAGAAATAGATTAAAGACGTGTTTGTCTTAAATCTAAAGACGCCCTTTTGTTTAGGGGTGTCACAGGTCCATCACAATAAAATAAGTTATTAGATAATGATCGACTTGAAATTACTTACTTCCATGTTTCACAAACGATCAAGAAATCTTGATCTGCGGAGAGAGCAACACCATTTGCAAAGGCAAGATTATCAAGCAAAATAGACGTCTCCTTTGATGAAGAATTGTACATTAAAAGCTGCCCATGAGGCTTTGCCTCAAGCACGTCCAGGTGCCAATCATGGAGGCCAAATTTTGTACTTGCAATGCTGAAGTACAAATTACCATCTACTGACTCTATGACATCATCTGCAAACCTTTTTAATATTTGAAAAAATATAAGTAATTACAACATGAATTAAATAAAATATTTTATTTATAACAGAACGCGAAGCATGGCACATGTAATATCATTGCACACTTAGATTATCATGAAAATAAGAGTGCGACGTTAGAGACAAGTGAATGATTCATTTATTGTTCGGTTTTTGCTAGTTACAGAGGAGTGTGTGGCGCCCCCTGTTCATCTGGGGCCAACATAGCCCTGGACGAATGGTAAAACTTTATTGTTGAAATGAACATCAATTATCTAGAGACTCGATGCAGTAGTCATAATCTCTTTATTATAAACTGCGAAAGTACTGCTATCATGCATGGCCAATGGTCCCAAAGAGAGAAGATTCCTTTACCCTAAGGTTGAAACCTAATTTTAAAACTTTACGCTAGCTAGTTTTACAAAATATTAAAGCAAACACGTGAGGTCAAGTTCGACGTGTATGCGAGATGATGTATTGAAAAAACATTTTAAGGGGTTGTACAATATTGTTAAAAGCTGATAAAAGTTGGTATTTTATGAAATGTGTAGTGAAAAAATGGATAAAAGTTATGTATCCGATGAAATGTGTGGTTGAAAATAAAGTTTGGTTAACTTTTTAGGAAATAAAAGCTTGGAAAGAACAGACAAAGGGTCAAGATTTAAAGAGCCTGACGACAATCAATCACTTGTCTGCGGCCGGCCTTGTGGTCACGTAACTCCTTCCTTGTTGGCAATCCCAATCATAAGCTGAGATGAGCTCTCCTATTTCTGCACTGCTTCAAGTTGATCAGTAGAAATCAAGTACAAACTGAAAAGTCACATGATCTGAAGCAGCAACCTCGATTTGAGACCTGATTTGATATGGAATTGGCGACTAGAATTGAAAAAACTCTTTTTATTGTATATGAGAGGAATCCTTAATCCAGGGCTATCAAGAACAGAAAACAACCAGAAACTAGAAACTATTTAAAGAAATTTCATAGGTAATATGAATCGGACTAAACCAGAACTAAATATGTTAAATGAATTTATGTCCAATGGTTTGACATGAGGTAGTTGGATGACAACATATTTTGAAGAAAAGAAAATGAAAGATTTCATGGTAGGACAAGTAGTTCATACACATGATGAAGATGAATTAGATTTCATTGTTAATAAAGAATTAGATGGGATCTTACCTTATTTTGACACCATTAACACGGGATGCAAGAACTGTTACCCCATCTTCTCCAACCTTGAGCAAACCCTATGCATCATCATTCGTAGTGAGAGAGTTAGAAGAAATAAATATGTCGCTTCTCTAACAACTTAAAAAATGAATTCCGGGTTGGACGGGAGGGGAGATATTGAAGACAATTCTTAAACGATTAGATAGCATCGTTGAACGAAAAAATAAAAAGACACATCTTGGAGATGTATAGATGATCATATTTCTCGTACCTTCTCTGCGTCGCATACAACGAGATCACCAGCTGCTGTTGTAGTTATTCCAAGTAAAGCATCACTGTCAATATGCCTCCAATTGTCCCACGATCCATTTCTGTACAATTTTCTGATCCAACCATCTCTTGTAGCTGTATAAAGAACTCCGATTTTGTCCACAGCAATGGCTTCTGGTTTTTTCAAAAGCCCTTCTCCAAGTTTATCCACTTCCTACAGTTTACCGGCATCAACCACCGTTGTTAATACACACACAAAACTAAGTGTAATTCAGGTATTTACCTGTAACTTGCTGTTTGATGGGGCAAGCAAAGTGGAAGAGGTTGGAGGAAGATGGAGAATATCAGGTGATAATGGGATTAAGACAAAAACTTGGAGGGCAATTGCTAATGCACAAACTATAAGAATGACTGAACATGTTCTCTTGTCCATGACACTACATTCAATGGAGGCTGTGATGCAAGAAGGCTCTGAATTTAAGGATAAGATGGTAAGGAAGTCTAGATTTTCTACCAAATGACTCCATTGGGCTTTGCAAGAGAGACGGGTCCCGTCACTCCAGGGGGTGCATGTGTTCGTCCAGGGACGTGGGCCCTGGATGAATAGCATAGAATTAAGCTCCTCTGCCAAGCCTGTAAAAGGCCTGGCAGAGCCGAGCCTCTCACATGAGGCGGGTCCTGGCAGAGCCCCGCCTCAATAAAAAAAGGAAAAAAAAAACCCACCTGGCCTGCAGGGGTTAGTGAAATATCACTCAATAGCAAAATCAGACTCCATTGGACTGCTTCCTTCTTTGACCAGGGCGGGCGTCATAGTGGTGTCAATCGGGTCAGGTAGGACCGGCTGCAAGGCGTCCACTTACAGGTTGCTGGTCCAGGATTTAGCCCATGTTTGGTAACTATTCTTTCAAAAAAAAAAAAATTTCTCTCTCATTTTTGCTATAAAATATGAGGAAATTACGCAATAACCGGTGTTTGAAGATTACTTTTCAGAAATCAGGTACAAAATTTTAATTAATCATAAATCAGGTGATAATTATATATTTTAATATTATTATTAGTAATATTATAATTAATTAATCAATCTCCCCCCAATTCATCCCTAATCCCATTTTCAAACCCTAAATATCTCACCATCTCTCTCTTCACTCTCGCCTTTCTT
>CAIGRK010072064.1:0-10398 GCA_903798315.1 Fraxinus greggii
GAGCTTTAACAATTGATGAATAATCCTAATGTTGATGGTCAATAGTTTAAGCGTCAATAAAGTAATATTTACTTATAAGTTTAGGGGTGACAAATGAATCGAACGCCTCGTGAGCTCGATTTGGTTCATGGATGATTCGAATTCGTTTTGAGATGAGCCATATGTTGAACTGATCTTACATTATTTTTCACGAGTCAAGTATGTTCAGCTTGTGAAGCTCATGAGACAACTCATTATTTGATTTGTATTAATAATATTTATTTAGAAAAATATCTTTTTTGGTTTATTTTGTTAATTTATTTAAAACAGAACTCATATTTTGGGCACACTCGGCTCATGCCTAAACGAGCTTGATCGGCCAATTGTCACCTCTATTAGACCTTTTTAATGTGGAAATATGAATCCATTTAAGATGTCCAATCATTTATTTGACATATACATTGTTAACTATTTATCACAATCTCAATAAATAGCATTACACATAACAATTCCAACGAGAGAATGTTGAACTCTTTATACCATTCAACCACCATTAACTGACACAATCAATGGGCTTAAGAGCATCATGACAGTCTCGAACGATTTCTTCCTCAACCCAAACTTGACCCTAATATCACGCTTACTGAATCAAGCTTCCAACCATCTTATTTGAAAGTCATGATTATCAATTCAAGAATTGTGCCACTCAAATTATGTAGTCGAATATCCAATTTTCCCTCATCGAATCATTTCAGATGATATATTTAAAGCTCTATCCTTAAATATTGTATAACTGTATTGCCAATCATTTGTTTTTCACAAAAATAAATTGTAACATAACACTAGAAATGTCAAAAAAGCTCGGCGGCACGGGCTGGCCTATAAAAAGTCCGAGCCAGGCTGGCTCGTGGCTCGGTGACATCAAACCGAGGCTCAGGCCGATCACCAATTGGGGCGTCGGCTCGAGCCCGGGCTCGTCACCGGCCTGTGGCACTAGCTGAGCCGAACTATTTTTTATTTTTTTTTAATTTAAAATGTAATTTTTTATATATTAATATATAGTTATTATTTATAATACATATAAAGTGCACAAATTGTAAATGCATTCTAAAAAATTATAGATTTATAACGAATTTAAAAAAAACACAAGTCGACTCTACTCGGCCCCGGCTTGGCCCGCTAAGGCTCGAGCCGAAAGCTCGGATCGAGCCTTATTTTTTTGGCCGATCTTTTCCTCAGCTCGGGCCCAAAAACGCTCGGACATGTTTTGCTCGAATCGAGCCCGAACTTTGAGTTTTGGCTCGTGACTCGGCTCAACTCTTTGACATGGATACATAACACTGAGAAAAGACCAGGCACATTCTCGTATGAATAATGCTATATGTACATCATTTCTTACAATATGGTTGACATTGTCCCCATGTGAAGGAAATATGTGTGGTGATATGTGTTGACATATGGTTCATCTTATATTTTGATTATAACAAACCAAGTATCGTTTGTCCTTAACAATTAAATTCGAGTCTTCATTGTTATATGTTGCGAACTTCATGAAAATTGAGCATTCACAATCAAGTTTGGAAATAATCAAGCACTCGAGCTAAAAGCAATCGGAGGCAAACCAAGCACTTGTGCCAAATTCAAAATCGAGCAAAAAATCAAGCACTCACGGCAAATCAATTGAAGATATTAGAATTATATGTTTGAAATCACTTGTAAAGGTAAACATTTCAATTTTTAGCAATGAATCACAACAAGCTCGTAAGTTAAATTTTTATGCACGAAATAAACTTTTCAAATAACGCTCACATAAAAATTATTATCGATATGATAAAATCTTCACTGACTCTTAAACCCTTTATCATTGATATTTATTTTCAAAAGATAAATAAATAAGTCCCTCGAGAATTTACACTTGCTAAAATAATCAAGAAAAAAGAAAACCAGAAATTTCTAGTTGGCGGACATCCGGTGGATCGGCGGATGTCCGGTGGCTCCAACGGTCAAAATTCTTATCGTTCCGATTTCTGACGTACAACGGCTAGTTTCAATCATTCAATCAGCTGCTGAGGTCGAGTAGGGGCCGTCCCAGTTGGTCAGAACGTTTTTGCGTTTTGATTGCTATAAATACCACATCACTTTACACTCAATGTTACACATTCAAGAGCATTCAAGTGAGATATTTTTGAACAAACTTTTGATCAAATCAACTTTTGAAAATCATTCTACACATCAAATATTTTCATACATAACACTTGAGCTTCATTAATTGCTATTTATTAAAGTGTTAGTCTATTTCTCTCTTTGTACTTAATTGTGATTATATCATTTATTAAAAGAGAAGTTTCAATTTGTAAAATTAATTCCCTTTAAACGTATGGGTCGGGTTGAGGTCCCCCTCAATGTTGTAAAAGGATCAGTTCTCCTTGTTTGTAAGTCACCACAAGCTTTGTAAATGGTTTGATTGCACCACAAGTCAATCAACATGGTGAAATTGGTCTTGTTCATGTCGAAAAGCTTGGTAACGAAGGACATAGCGTTGGATCGAACGTCCATAATTATATCGTTTGAATTCTCTATCCTTCTTTACTTATTGCTTTCATATTCATGCTTATTATTTAAATTAATCTATCTAGTTATTGTATACTTGATTATTGGTTAATTTTTTGAAAATGTTTTTAAAACCAATTCGCCCCATTTTGGTTAATTATTCTTAGGCTATCAATATAATGAATGAGTTTAAAATCAAGAATGTAGATGTTGTCACGTGGAAGAGTGTAAAGAAAAGTCTAAGAGAAAGTGTACATGTAACATGATTGTTCTTGTATTGTCCACATCAATTTAGAATTTAGACAACAAAAATCTCAGGGCGATCTACGTGGTAGTGTTCCAACAGAAGAACAGTCTTTTGACCAGACAAAGTACTTTTTTTAGCCTTACACTGAAAAGGGAAAACAGAAAAAGCCGAAACGGCCCGACATAAACACGAATATCCATGTGGGTCGGACATAATTTATGGGCCACTAACGATGGGTCGCTCAAACTGAAGTTATAAAATTGATGACTGATGAACGAATTCATAGGGATTCTCGTACCCTTTATTTTCAGACAAATTCGTTTTTGGATTTTTTATTTTCTTTCATATATGGCTTGTGAAAATGGCACTTGATGCTTGTTGATTTTAGCATTGAACATCAATAGCTTCCAATAATGGATTTAAAGAAAGAGACTATGAGCCTCATCCAGGATCCCATTTAGGTGTGAGGAGATAATAGTCTTTGGGGTTTCTTGAATTTACAATAAGAAAAAAGACAGTGGACTTAGATTCTTTGATAATTCGTTAGGATAAGAACAATCCAATTTTGATCAATGATTTCACGGGGTGCCTTTCTTTTTAGTACAGAAAGAGATACCATGGACAGTAGTCTGTTCCGCAAAACTACATTCTACATTTTCTCAGTTATTTGGGACGTAAGAAAATTTGATTACAATTTATAGAAAGCTTACAACAAAGATTTTGAATGCATTGAAAATAAATTGATCATTGATTGATGAAAGTAGAAAATCACAATTATTAGTGCAGGGCGGACACAAATGAGTTTCAAGATTTTTGAATAATTAATACCTTCTATAATAGCTTGCGGAATAAAAATCTTAAGTGACAAGAGTGTTGCACCGATGTTACGATACACCAACTACATCCACATCCTCTTCAGAGTCGGTCTCATCTTGATAGCTATCTTGTAGGGCATCGTAATTTGAACTTGAATCCACCATTTGCTGATTGACAATATGTTACCATCCTTTTAAAAAGACACTTTGACACCCGATGAGATCCTTTACATAAAAAAGCACACCAATTTAGGAGTGGTATCAGATATATACTCAGGTGCCTTTCCTTTGTTCCAATTGTTACTATGGCTACCATTATAGTTGCAATGACTGCTATTTTGATAATTTCCCTGAAAATTACTCTAATGGGGTGCCTTGATATGCTCTTCTCCTATTATGATAGTGACATTTCCCCCCATTTAAGTTTGAACTGGGTTTGAAAGGTCTCTTTCCACCTCCAATAGCCTGACAATTCTCTGAGGGTTAAACTTTCTTCTGTTCCGATTGATAGTTACTTAAACATTCGACGGCTCTCATGGCCGCGCTCAAATTGGTGACCTTTCGCCTTTAAAGTTCCATGCGTGTACACGGTTTCAACCTTCCATGAAGATGAAGAGCTTATCATTTTTTGACATGTCTCGAATAATTAGCATGCAAGTAAAAGTTTTCACATACTACCTAATTAAGCGTGTATGTTTTAGTCCCTGTAGTGCCAGTCGGACCTGATATTCCACACTTTTCGAAAAAAATTGTGATATGATTACTTCCTGGAGAAGATCCTAAGAGTCTATTCGGATCATGTTAGCCGAATATCTACTTATTTTTCCTGCCACCATAATTTTGCATTTGCACCTAAATACATGCTAGCTGTCGTTACCTTTCTTGCTTCGCCTTCAATCGAAGTTGCAAGAAAGTATTGTTCCTTGTCATTTAAGAAGATCTCGACTTCTTTTGCATCACGTGCCCATCCATAGGTACATGGTTCCAGGATTCAGAGCAGCATACTCTTGTATATGGGCTTGCCCATTGCCAACCACACGTTATAGTACTCGTAATTGAGCTCTCAACGCTTCGATTTCATCATGCAGATTAGGAAAGATTACAACTTCAATTTGATATGTAATTCACAAATTTTCGTCTCAGCCATCTCAACCTTTTTTCCTCGAAGTCTTCCACAGTATAACATAACCTATTAGTTGTCTCATCTAGGACTGGACATGGTCTGATTCCATTCAGAAGAAAATCGAACCGAACCCAAACTTTTGGGTATTTAGTAAATGGAATCGTCAGGTCTAAATTTAATTATGGAACCGTTTGGGTTTAGTTTCATTCAATTTAGTTCGATTCTATTCGATTCCCGATTTTTCGTACAATAATTAATTTTTTTATATTTACAACAACTTTATATTAATTCGACTATGACATATTGAAGCTTAACTCTTACAAAATAACATGGTCCAATTTCGTGATATCTTTTGTGCATCTCTTTGTTGAGTTCTCTATAAATTTGACTCTTAAAATCACAGTAAGAGGAAGATGGTGAGTTCACAATAATAGAATAACAGAAACGACACTACAATAGAATAAGAGATTTGAGTAAAATTTAGGTCAATTTGATTAAGTTGGTATTGACTGAAAATTAGAAATTGTAAAATCATATTTTAGGTTTGGACTAAATTAATTAGTTAGCAAATTTATTTAGAGAAAAATAAAATAATTTGGTTTATTTATGATAAAAAATTATAAAAGTTAGGGAGATCTAGTTCTTGGTCTAGAAGCGAGAATCGAACCAAATCCGTCGATTCTAAATTTAGATACCTATTCGGATATTTAACTTAAGAAAAATTGTCTGGTTTGGTTTAATTTGGTTCGGGTCCGATTCGGATCAAGATTTTTGTCTAGCCCTAGTCTCATCAGACTAATCTATGCACTGTTTAGTTCTTTTCTTTTGAGGATCACCCGCTTCAGTGGTATGTGATGTAATTGGATCTATAGATTTCTTATCGAGTCATGAGCTGCAGCTCATGCCAACTTTCATGTGGACACTGTGTTACAACTTTCATGGGGTACAGAAAAGGACATCATGTAGCAATAGTTTTTAAGTAAGACTACCTTAAGCTTTTTCTTGATCGTTTCGGGACAAAAGAAAATTTGATTATAATTTGTAGAAAGCTAATAAGCGAGAATTTGAATGCATTGAAAGTAAATTGATCATTGATTGATGAAATCCGAAAATTACAATTGATGAAAGTAAAAAATTACAATTACTGGTACAGAGGGTAGACACCAGTAAGTTTGAAAGATTTTTGAATGACTAATATCCCCTATAATAGCTTGTGGAACAAAATCATAAGTGACAAGAGTAGACATTTAAATGATGAGGAATCAAATTAAACGTTTATAAATATCTGAACAATTTTACAACTAAAATAAACTGTTATAATTGAAAGGACTTAAACTTAAAATAATATTTAAAATATGCAACCACGGTTGGGGCAAACTACGGCTGCAAGTGGGCGCGTGGACCATCTCCCAATTGTTCTAGAGATTGTACAGCTGAACAAAACTCGACTCCGCTTATTGAATGCTGGAAAACAACCTCTGCTAATTGAAGGTTGGGGAAGAAGATGAAGTGGGATGAGGAATGAGATGAGGTGGGGTGGAGTGGGGTGGGGTGGGTTCGGTTGGAGAAGAAAATAAAATTTTAAAAATTTGGGATTATGGTTAGCACATATAAAAAAATTGAGTATAATTTCCAAATAAATAATAATAATAAAAAAAAAATGGGTACTGCAACTTCAATTATTCATATTTAATTTAGGCATTTTTGGCTATTTTTAACAGTCAAACTAATGGATCTTGATGGCATGGAGTATTTTGAACAAAATGTTTCGAACAGGGCCTTTTCTACGATTTTCAATAGGTAGGAGTATATCGCACATTGTCAAGTATATAGAGTCATTTATAAATTAGGATCTTGATTAAGAATGATTAGACCATTTAGCTTCTGTTTGACAGTACTTCAATTTTTGGAAACAATATATTATATAGTAACTGTGGGCCCTTAAGTAGATATGCAGGAATATCAATATGGTTCGTCGGCTCGGACGGTCCGTGGCTCGGCCTGTTAAAAGCTTTAGCCAGGTCGAGTACCATTTTAGGAATTCAACTCGAGCCCGAGCTGCACGGGCCATTTTCGGCCTGTGATGAGCTGAGTTGAGCTTAAAAAAATGTAATTTATAAAATTTTAAAAAAATTTAAAAAATAAGAAAAGGCAGCTGTAATTTTAGATGTTTACATTTTTAATTTGATTTTTTTAATTTTTAACTGTTTTATATATGTTAATATTTATAATACGTATAAATTGTACAAATTCTAAATTATTTGAAAAAAAAAAAGATTTGTGACTAATTTAAAAAAAAAAAATCGAGCCAGTTCGGCTCTCTAAGGCTCTAGCAGAAACCTCGGGTCAGGCCTAAATTTTTTGGCCAAACTTTTACTAGGTCCGGACAAAAAAAAATGAGAAAAAAGCCTCAACCATTTTTTCTCCAGCATTCAAGTTTCGACTTGGCTCATTAACACCCCTATAGATATGTCAAATTAGATCACTTACAAAACTTTTCCCACATTTGACCTTTATTTGATTGAAAATTTTCTAACGTTTCAAAAATACCCTTCCAAAAAATGAGAGAATAAGGCAACAGACCGTGGCTTTTGGGAGATATGCGATGAAGGGCAAGACTGTAATTTCCAAATGGTTCGATGAGGGCAGGAATAGAACACCAATTTACAACGGCTGGAAAGGGTATTAAGGTAATAAAAGGTACTCCTTCGAGAGTGGTTAAGTTGGTGGAGCAAGTGAACGCCAAAACCAAAGGTCACGAGTTCAAATGCCCCGCCAACACTTCTTCGGTTGAGCCACATTGGGCTTGCCAAGTGCGGTTTACCTTTTCTGTATGATTTGCTGGCTACTACACTTGGAGCGAGGTTTACTTAGAGCGCACTCACAGTAGTCGGGCCTCCGCCCCTTCAGGGTGGTCGAAGCTCCGCAGCAAGTAGCGGCTGCAGGTTCCTACGTCATAAAAAAAAATGGTCATAGGCTGTCAAGTGGACCAATATTTTTTAATTCATATTTTCTTATTTAAAAATGTAAAATCTCTTTAAAGAGCCAAATTAAAGGCTGTCAAACTGGTGCTTGATAAGAACAATATAAGTTTACAATACAAGTTTGATTCAAATATTAGAAAAAATAATCAAATGAATAATAATTTACTTCTGGTTAAAGTTGGTTCGTGGACAATAATAGTAAACGAAGTAGCCAGATAGGATTTTTTTTTTTTCCGTAAAAGAGAACATAAACTCAAAGTACCCTACATAGCCTACACTTGACCTAAAAACTCTCAAGCAATTGATTAAGAATATATCCTTGCTGGGGCAAAAATGTACGTTGTTTCAAGGGCTATTGTAGTGTTAGTATATAGCAATAAGGAAAGGGAAAAATGGGAAAAAAGGAAAAATTTAATCAATAGTCTAAAAATCCAAAAAAAAAAAAAAAGAAATCCAAAAATTCCACTCCCTCTTTCTTTCATAATTTATTGGGTGTTATTTTGTCCCCCCACCCTCACAAAGTGCCTACAATTTGCAAAAGCAGCCCACTACATACATGGTACCAAAAATGGGGGAGAAAGTATTCCCTGCATGGATTTCTAAGATATTTCCTTCTGGTACGGCAACCAATATTTAGGCACTTAACTACCTGATAGCAACCTCTGCAAAGGTAGAAAAGAAGGCAAACGGTAGGTCGATTTAATTCGACTGACGCTTGCCATGTGCCATGAAAGAATCCTTATCCTGAATGGGTGGAATGTGAAATGGAATGACAAAGATGTATTTGTGCTTAATACGCAGTACTGGACTCAATATGTAAGATAAGTGATAGTTAATTTAGAATGGTTCGAGCCGTTTCAATGATTTGATAGAGTCGAGGTGGCACGGCAATTCCTGACATGAAATCCATGTCGTTCTTGCGTAGAAAGCGGCCCACAATCCTGGTGGCAGGCCTGGCTACAAGCATCTCCCATGCTTCAACTGATTCCAAGTCCCTTTTGAGGAAGGCTTCGGTTGCATCCAAATTATACACGTGCCACTCCAATTGATTTCGAAGCCTATCAATGTTTTGTACTTGGTTACAAGCCAATGTGCAGGTGTTCGCCTTAATTTTATCAATAGCATTCTCAAGGAGCATAGCCCTTGTTTCATAGTCAAGAATTGACTCATTTCGAAAAAATTCATCCAATTCTGGTACTCCAATAGCACGTTTGATCCCACGTGTATAATTCCCTTCAGGGTCGAAAAATTCCCTTGCTTCATTAATCAAATTAGCGTCCACCATTTGTTCGACTCTTTTGGATACAAATTTGTGAAGGACGGGCATTGATACTTTGACACATAGGAAACAGCATTCGTACTTCGACTGGAATTCCATGTCATCATTCACCAAAGCCTTGATGTAAGAATTAGACCCTCCAGCAATGATAGGCAACTTACCCCTCCTCGTAATCGAATCAACAGCAGTCGAGGCATGACGCACGAAATCGACGGCTGCGAAGTCCTCATCAGGATCCACTATTCCCAACAAATGGTGACGGATTCCCCTACATTCCTCTTCTGTCACTTTATTAGTTACTATATTTAAGCCTTTGTAAACTTGCATTTTATCCGAATTCACAATCTCGGCCTCGAAACGGGTGGCTAGATCAATCGAAAGTCTTGATTTTCCGGTGCCGGTGGCTCCCATTACTATCACCACCTTGTCCTTCCGGCGTCGCACCGGAATAAATTGATCGATGTTTAACCCCCCGGGAAAATTCACCTGCAGGGGTTGTGCTTGCTTGCAGGCTGAAAATGAGATCCTCATATAAAATTTATACTCCTGTTTCATTTACAAAATTGTCAGTCAAACATTATGGAAAAACTGAGAAAGAAAACTAGCTGTCAGGAATTTTCTTTCCAACATGCACTAGCGCAAGAATATAATATCTTTGACATCCACGTGCATCCTGTATACATTATGACAAAGAAGATTTTAATCTCTTTTCCGACTTTAATATTGTACAGCGCCTCTAACCAAACATGTCGAAGCATAACAATATAGTATCTGGATAGTGCATGTTTGGCACAGTGTATGATCAAGAATAATGAACAAGATTTTAACCTTTATACTGTATAGTACTATCTCTCGATCAAATATGCACATATATGTATGTATATATATATATACCTTTATGCTTGAGATGATGCGGCGAACTGCAGCAGAAAAACGAGCAAGATATTTGTCCGGTTTTCTCTTCTTCGAAAAAGGTTTTTGAAGAAGAGAGAATACGCACAAAGTTGGGGCAGAAATTATGAAGCAAATATATGTGCTTTTGTATGTAAACGAGCAAAAAACTTCTCTTATATATACACAGTCGGAAGAATCCGAAAAGAGAGAATATATGTCCCATCTTCCTCTTGGAAGCTAATTCACCTGCAAAAAAATCAAATGAAGTGGGTTGGTTTATGCAGGTGGAGAAGTGGAGCCATGCATATAAAAAATGCGCAACACGTGTCATTGCATGATAATTTGTTTTGTCTGTCCCGTAATTAATACCTACTGATCATGCAAGAGAGGTAAATTCTTGCATAGGTTGAGTGTGCTATGGCAACTTGTTTATGTGATTGAAGTGAACGCGAGAAAAAAGTGCCCTATAATCAAGTTTTAGGTGTATATTGGATATGCATATCATGTTAGACCCTTTCAACCTATTC
>CAIGRK010072085.1:0-14728 GCA_903798315.1 Fraxinus greggii
GATTTTTGGAGATCTTCCTAAATTTTCTGTTGTTGTGCTATGATTGTGATGTGACTTACCACATGCTCCTATCATTTCTGCATATACTTATTTTTAACATTAATCAATTAACGTGCAACGCACGATCAACCACTAGTAAATATGTAAAAACTCCAATAGGATGAATAGTGAATTTTATGCTTGTCTAAATTTTTCTTTCATAGACACGGGAATGTTACCTTAAAAATAACAAAATCCTTACATTGCAGGGACATAAGACAAGTATATCTATAATCATGAATAAAAATTAAAGAATTTTTTTAGACAAATAAAATTGAATATATTTAGGGCATGCATGATATAGCTTTTTGAAAATAGTTTTTGCAAAAAGTGATTTTTTAAGTCCTTGTTTGGTACCTAATATTTTCAAAATACATTTTCTCTTTTATTTTTTATCACATATTGTTCAATAAAATAGTATTACACGTAAATCTAATTTTTTAACCGTACATTGTCTAATAAAAAATTATTTGAAAATGCATTTCGAACAAAAAATGGGGTTCAAACAAACACTAAGAATGTATAGTTAAAAGTTAGAAAAAATTATAGATTCATGTATAAAATTATTTTATTAGAATAACATCTTGAAGTAAAAAATAAATTTTAAAGAAATTGTATGACCAACGAGTTTGGGAAATATGGTGGTGTGAATATTATGCCCTTGTTTAGTCCACATTATTTTTAAAATATTTTTTTCTATTTTATTTTTATAACATATTTTAATAAAATAATATCAAATGTAAATTTAAACTTTTTATTTTTATTTTTATTTTAAGCATGTATTTTTCATCAAAATCTTATTTCAGAATGCAATTTTTCGGATGGCTGAAACAGGAGCTCTATGTGCACTATAACGAGGCAAATATTTTCGGAAGAAAAATGCTTGATGTATATAATTTTTGGAAAAGTCTACATGTACATAATATAGGTACATAATAGTGTCCATAATGTGATGTGGACAAAATCCTGGTGTTAATGTGAAAGTGTCAGATTTGAATTAATGGATAGATCTAGTGCCACATGTAATTATGAACACCATTATGTATAGTATTATGTACTTGTAGCACTTCTCATAATTTTTTATGTACACAATGATATCCCATACTCTGATAGCTATGTACATATATATATATATATAGCTATGTACATATGTAAACTTATTCTTTTCTGAATTGCTGATTTTGTACTGACCGCAGTCAAGTCAAATATCGAAGCTTTTTCTAGCCGCCCGGCGACCGCTACAGAAGAACTGAAGGAGACTGGGTATTACTGTAAGATATATCTGATTTAGGATAACGGGAAAAATTACGGAGAAAGAGAGTGAACTGGGAGAAAACCTACCCACAAAACCCATGGCAAGGAAAAATTTTGGAACACAGCAAATCGGTGAAGACGATGCTTCAAGCCTTGTTGGAGGCATAGTCGAAAAGGGTTTTTCAGATAATCCTCAGTTCACGCCAACAGGACCATCATACGCGCCTCGCCCAACCGTTCTTCCTTTTCCGGTGGCCCGCCACCGTTCTCACGGCCCAGTAATCCCCTTCTTTATACCTTTTTCATTTCTTTCATGCATTTTCATTATTTTTTAGTATAAGCAGCATTGATGCTTGAAATAGGAGATATGAAAAAAGAAAAAAAAGGGAAAAAAACGAAAAAAAGGTTATGGTTTGTCCTCTGTTATGGGTCTCTTAAGAAACAAGTTGACTTTATGACCATGGGAATTTCGCCATTATTTACCAAATTTTTTATGTTATTGTGATTTCTTTTTTCCCAATGCTTTACATTGTAGGGGTAGATTAAGGGGTTTTCTCATGCAATTACTGCCTATAACCAAAATATGTTCTGACGTTTAAATTATCCTGTGGCGCATGGTGCAATCAATGCTGAAAGTTTCTAACTTTTGGGTTAACATTACTTGGCCTGTTGTCACATAATGAATTATGTATTTCTAGTTATATGTAGAAGTGGTGAAATACTTTGAAAGCCATAAAGATAATGATGAGAGAATGATATTTTGATAGTTGTATATCTTTAACAGCATTGGTCTGCAAAGGTTGGGGGTTCTAATGGTATTGATGATGAAGATGAGGAAGAGGAGGAAGATTTTACAGGGATGAACATGGCTGCCACTTTTGCCAATCCAGTACAAAGGAAAGAGAAGATAAATTTGGATTTTAGCTGGTTGCGAGAGACAGTGAACAATAATGGTGTTTCTGTCCCTTATGAGAAGAAAAGGCAAGGGCATATAATTGGGTCGAAAGAGTGGAAAGGGGGTAAAGTAGCGAATAAAAAAAATTCTGATGGCTCAAGCAGGCGGATCCTTACTCGGGATGATGCCCTGTTAAATAGAACTGACTTTGATGCAAAAGAGAAGGATGTGACTATGGAGGACGAGGTTTCCATAATCCCAGAAGAGGTCAAAGAGAAAAAGCAAGACATATTGGCCATGGCCATAGACAACGGACAAGGTAACTTTAAATGTAGTACTGCTGAGAATTTTGTCCAAACAAAGGAAAGGCCAAGGGGTGGGATCATTGAAGCTCGGGAAGGTTTTAAGGGGAATATGGAGCCTCAACTGCAGAATAGGTCAATTAAAGATATTGAAGTGGATATGGATATGCTGGTAGATGAACAAGCTGCCACAAGTCTAGAAAGTCAAATTGATCTTGAAAATCGTGCTCGATTGGAGAAAATGTCTGCCGATGAGATAGAAGAGGCCCAAAGTGAGATAATGACAAAGATGAGTCCGAAATTAATAAATGCATTAAGGAAAAGGGGCCACGAAAAGTTGAAGAAACAGAAGATTTCTGTCTCAGATATGGGCACTAATGGCTCATCAGGCACTGAGCAAAAAGAAAAAAATCTGATTAACCAACATGCAATGTCTGGTGCTAGTAGTAGCTCCCACGAGGTTCTGAAATCCTCTTCTGAGGACTCACAGATGGATAAAGATTATAAGGTCGTTCCAAATTTGAGCTCAAAAGGTAGTAGCTTGTGGGATGCTTGGAGCATAAGAGTTGAGCGTGTCAGAGATATAAGATTTAACTTGGATGGGGACGTTGTTAAACCTGATTTTACTCAGGTATCAGATGCTGGTAAGGCTAAAGGACTAGCTTATTTCACTTTCAATTTTTGTTTATGCTGTGAAGTTATCATTATTTATCCAATGCTGGTTTGGTGACTTAATAGAGCCTTGCATCTGTTCCCCTATGTGTTCCACTATGTTTGATGGATATCTTATTTATTAAGAATGGGGAAAATTACCTGGCTTCTCCCTAACTTTTTAGCAGCTCTATATTAATAAATGTTGTTTTGTCTGGTTGTTAATTCATAGTTCTTCAAGCAGATCCGATCCTTTTCTTGTTAATGTCATTTAGGTGGAACTATTTCCTCGTACAAAAGCTACTCCTTTTAGCACAGTCACCGCTGTTCTATTAACCTGGCTTCTTAATTTTGAAAGCAAATTTTACTTGACAAATATGCCATATTGTGTTGCTCATCTTGAATTTCATTCTCTTATTGATAGCCTTTCTGATGTCATTATATGTACTTTCAAGATCTAAAACTCATTCATACGTTCCAAGTGGTTTGGTTGATATTGAAGTCTTTCTTTCACAGTTATTCTCCAAGCTTTTACTGGACTTCATGTAGGATCTCTCTCTGAGTCTCTGTCTCCTGTATTAGGTTCATGGTCATCTCCAGCTTTGTAATTAAATTAATCTATGGGATGCCCCAAATTTTTTTTTTCAACTTTGGACGTATGAGGCATAGTATTAAACGTCTGAATTTCTATCAGCGTATTTTAACTTTAAATCACAACCAAATTTTAGACTTATGAAGTTGACACATTAGACGTCTTAAGTGCAGTAAATTTTTCGAGAAACATTTGAAAATATAAAATGCTCAATCTTTGTAAACTCATTTGTAACATTTATGTTTCTTACCATTAGAATTTGATCAAGGTTTCTATGTCAATCCATTCAGATTTGCTTGAGGTTAGGTTGAAGTTTGATTAACGTGCAAGTGCAAAATGGTTAACAACTCTTACCCTTTTGTGACCTTTATCTCTTTTCTTTTCTAGACTGACTTAAAATCTTTGAACATGTGTTTTCTCTGTTACTTTGCTAAAGTATTTCATTTTGGATTCTTTTCTATCACGTGCCTTCTTTTCTCCGACATGAATTTTTTTCCCCTTGCATTGGTTCTACTTAATCTATGTAATTTAGATCTATTATACTTTCTGGTTACTTTTAGATGAAGTGTCTGCCTAAAGATCTTGATACTTTTTTCTGGCATCTCACTGTAGGTAATATGCGAGCTCATAGTGGATATAGTGCAGATAACGTCTCTGAACGTGATTTTCTTCGAACTGAAGGTGAGCCTGGTGCTGCTGGTTACACCGTCAAAGAAGCAGTGGCTCTAACTAGAAGTGTGGTAGGTTAAAATTGTTGTTGGAGCCTCAGAACTACTTATTTTTCTTTCTTTGCATGAAATCTATCATATTCTTCCAGAGTAATATATGTTGGACTATTTTGGAACTCATTTCAGGTTCCAGGGCAAAGAGCTCTTGCTTTACATATGATTGCATCTCTCCTTGATAAGGCAAATTGCAGTATATACCAACGGGAAATTGGTTGTAATATGAAGTATGCTGAGGCTGATGGGTCTATTGACTGGGAGGCTATATGGGCTTTTGCCCTTGGTCCAGAACCTGAGCTTGCTTTATCGCTAAGGTAAACTTTGAAGGCTTCCTATTTTTAGTTTCATTTCTAGTCATATTGGATTATTTGTCTGACTAATTTTTCTTTCTCCGTGTTAGATTCATATCTGATATAGAAGTCACTTCTTGAAGTCTTTGTCAAATTTCTATCTTTGCCACTCCCCTATAACTGAATAAAATATTGCCAATTTGATACCTTGCATGTGAAAATTCGAGTTCTCTGGCATTGCATTGCCTCTGTGCATTACATGATCTTCTGCTTCTATGTATGATGTTTATCGACCTCTGCTTAGAGGGGTCGAGTGGCTGTAGGATAACCTTTTCAAAGATCTATGGTGCTATAAGGCTCACTAAATTTTGTTTATGTTCAAAAAGAATGTGATTTTAACCCTAAGCTTCTTAATTTACTAGTGGCACCAGAGGTTCCGCCTTACGATAAATATTTAATGTCCTTTGTGCCTTTTTGTACGCCAATATGTGTTCTTAATACTCTCTCTCTCTCTCTCTCTCTCTCTCTCTCTCTCTCTCTCAATTTTTTTTATTTTTAATAATATGTAAGTGAGAATGTTCTGCCTATGAGCCTGAAACTTTGATTTGGTCTAGAATGTTACCTGATATTCTTATGTATTGTAGAATATCTCTCGATGATAATCATAATTCTGTTGTCCNATATTTAATGTCCTTTGTGACTTTTTGTACGCCAATATTTGTTCTTTATACTCTCTCTCTCTCTCTCTCTCTCTCTCTCTCTCTCTCTCTCAATTATTTTTATTTTTAATAATATGTAAGTGAGAATGTTCTGCCTATGAGCCTGAAACTTTGATTTGGTCTAGAATGTTACCTGATATTCTTATGTATTGTAGAATATCTCTCGATGATAATCATAATTCTGTTGTCCTGGCTTGTGCCAAAGCCATACAGTCTGCGCTAAGCTGTGATATAAACGAAAACTTCTTCAATATCTCTGAGGTAGAGTTACATTTTTGAAATATCTTTTCTTGTATTATTCTTGGATTACATTCTTAACTAACTACTAGTCTCTTCTGTTTTCAGAAAATACCAACTTATTCACAGGATCTTTTTACTGCACCTGTATTTAGAAGTAAACCAGATATTGATGCTGGTTTTCTTCGTGGTGGCTTTTGGAAGTATAACACGAAGCCTTCTAATATTCTACATCTCGACGATGATCCCATAGATGATAAATCTGAAGATGAACACACCATTAAGGATGACATTGTTGTTGCTGGGCAGGATATTGCTGCAGGCTTGGTTAGGATGGGAATTCTTCCAAGAATATGCTATCTCTTAGAGGTAAGCATTTTGATGCCAATAAGCAGTTTCCCGCTCCAGCTTGAGAAAAATGCCTAAAAATTTTATATCATATAGAATTAATAAGACTTACTGTATCTTATGTAATCAACTTTTGTGGTGCCAGACAAGCCCTTCGGCACCTTTGGAAGAATGTTTAATATCCATTCTCATTGCAATAGCAAGGCATTCCCCAACATGTGCAGCGGCAATAATTAATTGTGATAGGCTTGTTCAGACAGTTGCCAACAGATTTGCTGCGAATGAACAGATTGAAACATATCCCTGCAAGATAAAATCTGTGAAGCTCTTGAAAGTGAGCTACATTTTTCCATAATTCTACCCATTTTGTTCTACATTTATGTTTGATTTTTTCCTCATAAGATATTCTTTACACTTGTTCAAGGAAAAGTCTTTTATAAGTATTTTTCTTGATGCTTAAAAGGTGTTGGCTCGGGTCGAGAAAAAGAACTGCGTAATGTTGATCAAGAATGGGATTTTCCACAAGGTGACATGGCATTTGTATCGATATCCATTCTCTCTTGACCAATGGGTAAAATCTGGAAGAGACGTTTGTAAACTTTCATCAGCTTTGCTGGTTGAACAGTTACGTTTCTGGAAAGTTTGCGTTCGGTTCGGATATGGCATTTCTCAATTTCCTGATTTGTTTTCTTCATTGTCCATTTGGCTGAATGTACCTACGTTTCCCAAACTAATTGAAAATAATGTCATAATTGAATTTGCTGCCATCACCAAAGAAGCCTACCTTCTTCTGGATGCTTTAGCTAGCAGGCTTCCCAATTTCTATTTACAGATGCATCAAGGAATGGAGGTTACAGGTGAAGATACAGAGGTTTGGTCATGGAGTCAAGTTGGTTCTATAATTGATTTAGCCATTGAGTGGACAAAAGTAAATAGCATTCCATATATATCCAGATTCCTAGACTGGGATGAAGGTGGTGGATATTGTATTTTGCAGGATTCAGAAGTAAATTGTTTGTTATGGATTATTTCTTCTGTTATGTATATGTTATCCAGTGTGGTCAAAGCTGCCACCCCAGAGGATGCAACGAGTTTGTACAATGGGCATGTGCCATGGCTGCCGGAGTTCGTACCTAAGATTGGACTTGAAATTATTAGAAATGGATTTATGAGCTTTTCAGTGCTAAATGGTACGTCTGATGATAACACTGCCGGAAGCGGCTCCTTCCTTGGGTATCTGTCTCATCTGAGACTAAAAAGTGGTCATGAAACATCAATATCTTCTACATGTTGCCTTCATGGATTGGTACAGGTAGTTGCTTCTGTGGACAAGTTGATCCAACTTGCTAAACACGAGTTTCATAATGCACCAGCTGAAGCTCAAAAAATTTCAAGGGATGATAAAATTCTCGCAGAGGGGATACTTCACTCCTCTGTGATTGAATTAGGCGTTTTGCTGTCATCTTTTATGAAGTTAATTACCAATGGTTGGCAATGTATACAGTCCATTGAAATGTTTGGAAGAGGTGGGCCATCTCCAGGGGTAGGTGTGGGCTGGGGTTCTCCTGGTGGAGGGTATTGGTCTAGAACAACTTTATTGGCTCAACAAGATGCAAGACTGGTTATGTACTTGCTTGAAAATACTCAGAATGCCTCTACCAAAGATCCATTAACAGATGAAGAGGTGTGCTTTACAATGCAATGGATAAATTCTGCTATCGAAGCATGTATGATTGCTGGGCCTAGGGATAGAGCCGTTATTGATAAGCTGCTGGATATCTTGTTACAGGCTCCTGTTCTGAAATATCTTGATTTTGGTATACGCCAGTTTCTTTCTCGTAGAGAAGGATTCAAACCCTTTGGGTGGAAATATGAAGAAGAGGAGTACCTGCTGTTTGCCAATGTTTTGGCTACACATTTCAGAAAAAGATGGCTCAGTGTAAAGAAGAAATTAAAAACCACTAGCAACCACAATCATGTTAATTACAAGAGACACAAGAAAGGTAGTCTTCCTCTAGAAACTATTCACGAGGATACAGATAGACCACTCATGGTTGGTCAAGGGCCAACTTCCTTGATAATGGAGTGGGCTCATCAGAGTTTGCATCTTCCTATACATTGGTTTCTCAGTGCAATATCAACTATTCAGTCTGAGAAAAACACTGATATTCCTGTAGACTTTCTTGAAGTTGCCAGAGGTGGACTTTTTTTCCTCCTAGGAATTGAAGCAATGTCGACTTTCGTTGCTGCAGAGTTCCAGTCTCCTGTTGGTAGTATTCCGATTGTCTGGAAATTGCACGCTTTGTCTGTCACCTTACTTGGTGGAATGGGTGTTCTTGAAGAAGAAAAGAGTAGGGATGTTTTTGAAACTTTGCAAGATGTCTATGGGCAAGTCCTTGAAAAATTCAATATGGAGTCGCTTTGTTTCCAGTCAGAGATACATGAGAGTTACTCTACATTTGTAGAAACTCTTGTGGAGCAATTTGCTGCTGTGTCTTATGGTGACATGGTATTTGCTCGGCAAGTTGCAATCTATTTGCANTGAAGAAGAAAAGAGTAGGGATGTTTTTGAAACTTTGCAAGATGTCTATGGGCAAGTCCTTGAAAAATTCAATATGGAGTCGCTTTGTTTCCAGTCAGAGATACATGAGAGTTACTCTACATTTGTAGAAACTCTTGTGGAGCAATTTGCTGCTGTGTCTTATGGTGACATGGTATTTGCTCGGCAAGTTGCAATCTATTTGCACAGGCGTGTCGAAGCTCCTGTAAGGCTGGCTACGTGGAATGCTTTATCTAATGCACGAGTTCTTGAACTTTTACCACCTCTGGAGAAGTGCATTGCTAAGGGTGATGGTTATCTTGAACCTGTTGAGGTATTTTGTTGATATGCTAGTTAAAAGTTTTATTATCTATGGAAGTACTTGTTGCATTACGTATAACTATTGCCATTCATCAAATAAAAGCTTCAGTTAGTTTCAACTAACACTAGTTTTCAAACAAACACATTTACGATTAGGATATGGGTACATGCTAAAGTTTCAATGGATTAAGAAAAAATCGCTCGCTTGATTCTGTATCAATGACCTAAGAATTTTAATCTAAGAGGGCTATTTAATTTTCCTTTCTTTTTCATTTTTCCTTTTTTATTTTTTTTTTAAAAAAATGGGATTCAAGCATTAAATGGTATTATGGAATCCATGAAAGATTGAATGTGTGATATCCTTGGTCAACCTATTCTATGCTGTTATCATTAGTCAATAATTTAATTTCGTCTACCTTCAATGGATTTGGATTATTTACTAAGAAGTAGAATTTTGTGGTCAATTTTTTTCTTTATATAATTTTAAAGGAAATATAATTTCAATAATTGTTAGTAAATCGTTATGTTATAATAACTCAATACCATTCTTTTTGGCCCTTAGTTTAATATAATATTCGTTGTTCAAAAGTATAGCGCAATGTACTATCGTCAATTAGCTTTCAAGATTGTTTAGACGAAGGCACCCTGGGAAAAATCTTGTGTCAATGGCTCATAATTTCATTCTTCAACAAAGAGATTAGCCCCTATTTGTTTTATTCTTCCTTCATCTTCTCTTTTAGAATATTAAGCTAGAACTATGAAAAACTCACAGATTTCCCAGAAGAAGTTTTTTCCCCTATGCAAGACCCTGAAGTAGTAGTTATGAACTAAAATACAAGTGCCATTCATTTTTACGCAGGATGATGAAAGAATCTTGGAAGCTTATGTGAAATCATGGGTTTCTGGTGCTCTTGACAGAGCAGCAACTCGAAGATCAGCAACATTCACATTGGTTCTACATCATCTTTCATCTTTCCTTTTTGAGAATGTTTATGATAGTACACGCACACTCCGCAATAAGTTAGCAAGATCTCTGCTGCGTGACTGTCCTCGTAAAGAGCAACATCAGGTATGAAAGTTTACTGGTAACCAAGGAACTTGACATGTGATAGATCAAATTTGAGAATTTTTATGCCATATATGTTTGTCACAGACAATCTTTTAGATAAAGCATGTTTGCAGGAAGTTAAGATTTTTTACTTTCATAAAACTGTTTCAAAATAAAATATTTTGTGAGAAGGTCGTCCCATGTGTGGCTAAGCTTAAAACTTCAGTTATTTTAAAATAACTAGTTTTTTATTGGTCAAAGTTGCAAATAAAATAAGTATTATTTCCCAAAATAAGTAACTTTCCGTACTTGAAAGTAAGAAAATAGTTGTAAAAAATGTGTTTGGAAAAAGTAACTTTATACTTTTAATTACTGAACATGCTCGTGTTTCTGGGAAAGATGAAACTGTGCACTTCTGATTACTGAAACACTTTTCTATTATAATCAGTTATTATCTAACGTCTTAAACTTCACTGGAAAAGTTCTGTTATCATATTGATAAACCATGCGAATTAAATATTTAGCTCCGATCCCACCTTGATTGGCCACAGAATAAAATATTTTGTTTGGTTGGTTGTTTGAGGTACATGCTTATCCAGCTGATGCAATTTTTCGACAGAACATGATGATGAAATTAATAAAGTACAAAAAGTCGGTCCCTTGCGCAGAGCCCATATCAAATGTAGCTTCATCTCTACAAATTTGTGTAGGGAAGAGGTTCCAATTATTGAAAGAAGCTTGTGAAGGAAACCCCTTGCTTATAACTTCAGTGGAGGAGCTGGAGTCCGCAACACACTTGCATATAGAGGGCATGAGATTATCTTAGAGCTTTTTTTAAATGTATCAACCTGCCTGGAATACTTAGAGCAGATGGATTTCTTGTTGCCTATAGAAGTTCGGTACACAGTTTTGGATAGCGTTGGACTGTATAATGAACAATATTTCGCTTGTTACTAAATCCCGTCCATGTAATTATTTGATGTTTGTTGGGGATTGTTTATTTGAAGTGAAAAATGTTTTTCTTATTGAAAAATGCGTGGTTAAAAAATAATGAAAATTTATGAATTCTTGTCTAAAATTATTTTATTAGGAGAATGTATGATTGAAAATGAGCTCGAGGAAAAAGTGATTTTAAAGTAAGTTGTGATAGACGTACGTTTAAACATTAAACGGAATTCATAATTGCATGGAAGATGGGGAGAAATTAAAATGGCTGTTATATTCTTTTTCTAATTATGAAACAAGTTTTGGAAGATATATGAGTGAAATGATCAGTGTCTTCATATTGAAAGATCCATTGGATTCTTCCAATATGTTCTGACGAAATTCATAGGCATGGGAAGTTCTCTTAAATAAAGATTTTTTCTTTGGAACCATATTTCGATTTGGGTCACGTACGCCCAGTCTTTTTTGAGGAATTCATGAGTTGACATGTGGGCAAGATATTTGCTTTTTTTTTTTTTAATACATGTTTAACCATACCTCTCGCGACAAATATTTTGCATGTAAACCTAAAAATTTTTTACTTTTTAACCATATTATCCAGAAAAATCACTATTTCAAAACTTGTTTTTTCCAAAGAAAAAAAAAAAAAACCTCTTTTTAATGTGAAATATAAATGTATTGTTGTCTTAAAACAAAGGATCCCCATTAAATTTTTTTAGAGTTTTTTTCTTTCTTAATTTTAACCACACATTCTCCAAATAAAATAATATTACATAAAAATATAAAACTTTTCATTATTTTTCAATCATACATATTCCCATCAATCAATGTTCCAAAATTTATAAATACTCCAAAATGGGGCCAAACAATTACTTTCTCCATTTTAGTCTAACACGTGAATCATGAAATGGTAGAAGTTTACTTCAATCATGACTGGGCTCGGAAAATCCACTGGATCGTTGTCATGACAGTGAGTTATTTTATTTTCTAAATTGAAAACTAAATCAATCAAACACATTTAATTAATAATTTCTAGTTTGTGGATATGCATTCCGCCGGCCGTATTTAATTTCTCTTAAAATAATTATACAATCTTTTCCTTATAAGGTTCCTTCAATACATTGGCTTCTTGGAAAAAAGATGGATGAAGAAGCACAAGCTCAGGTGGATATCTGGAAGTTTGTATTTGGCTTTACTGAAATGGCAGTCCTCAAGTGTGCCATTGAGCTTGGAATAGCCGATGTCCTCGAAAGCCACGATGGTCGCCCCATGACACTCGCGGAGTTGTCTTCTGCCCTCAGTTGCTCGCCTCCGATTCTCCATCGCGTTATGAGGTTCTTGATCCACCGCAAAATTTTTAAGGAAATTAGCTTCGACCAAGAATCAACTGGTTATGTTCAATCACCCCTTTCGCGTCTTCTTATGAAAAAAGGAGACAACAGCATGGCTGCTTTTGTGCTGCTAGAGAGCAGTCCAGTGATGCTTACTCCGTGGCACGGCCTAAGTGCTCGTGCATTAGCAACTGGGGCTTCGGCATTCATGGCTGCTCATGGCGAGGATGTGTGGCGCTATGCAGCGGCAAATCCTGCGCATAGCAAGTTGATTGACGATGCAATGGCTTGCCATGCAAGAGTGGCAATGTCAGCAATAATGGAGAATTATGTAGATGTGTTCAAGGGAATTGGGTGTTTGGTGGATGTTGGAGGTGGAGATGGGACCACTCTTGGGATTTTGGTCAACAAGTGTCCTTGGATTCGTGGGATTAATTTTGATCTCCCTCATGTGGTATCTACTGCTCAAAATTGGGATGGTGTTGAGCATATTGGTGGCAACATGTTTGAGAAAATTCCAAAGGCTGATGCAGCTTTTCTCATGGTATGCCCTTACCCTGCTCCTTTCGTATTAATTTTACTTGAAACCCCACAAGTACCTCCCGAGTAATAAGGGAAAGTAATTAACAAGACAAATATTAACTTATTAGAGTAGTTTTACTGTATATTGACATTATTCGTCTGATAATATGTTATAGTGGGTATTACATGATTGGGGAGACGATGAGTGCATCAACATTCTAAAGAAGTGCAAAGAAGCAATTCCACAAGACACAGGGAAAGTGATCATTGCAGAGGCTGTGATCGATGAAAAAGAAGACGATAAGTTTAAAGATGTTAGTTTGGCTCTCGATATGGTGATGATGGCTCATACCGACAAAGGAAAAGAGAGGACTTGTAAAGAATGGGCGAATGTTCTAACTGCCGCTGGCTTCAGTAGATACACTGTCAAACATATTCAAGCCGTTCAATCTATAATCGAGGCTTATCCTTGACTAATTATTGGCCATTTTATGTTGTTATATGAATGAATCATTGATATCTGTGTGCTGTATTGTGCTGGTGTAAAATACTGTTTTGGGCTTGTGTCATTGAAGTCGTGGACAAGAGCGGAGCCAGGAATATTGTTCTCGTAGATCTAATTGTGCCCTAGCTAGAAGCTTTCAAATTCAGTAACAGATTCAATAATGGGGTCCATGTTGAGACAGTGGTGCCAACTATGGCGACCGGCTGCTGGGTGGAGTGATTTTGACTTTGGGGTGAGGAGGTTGGGATACAAAGGAGGAGGGAGTGGGTGATTGTGGTTTTGTTTTTTGATTTAATAGTTTCCTGTACAAAATGCCTTTCACCTTATTTGATCAAAATTATAAAAAATTTCATTTCTGGGGTCAACAGATAGTTTTTGGTGTTAAATAGATGGAAATAGTCATTTAAGACTTCAGGTGCGAATTGTTGTACAAATAAGATGTTTGGGTCAAACTTACTCCTAAATAAAAGGTTTGATACCTTAGCTAAAATTCTCCCCTTAATATATCAACACTATTTTAGTTGATATATGTTGAGCAGGAGTATATGTGGGACACATATGGTGTCTATGATAGTGTGTCTTAATTTAAATGGCAGAGAGTCCAGGGGCGGATTGAGACATTTTGTACTGTGGGATCAAAAATTAAAATGCAATTTTTTCTTTCGAAATAATATATCATTAACAAAAATAAGTTAATACACTGTTACAATTGTAACCTACATATTTTCATACTCTGAAAACGTCGTATAATATCATTATCAATATTGTTGAATATATTTTTCTCAATATACGTAATGAAACTATGATTTGGTTAGAAAGAAATTCAGAATACACCATTTTAACAAATTGCAAAAAAATCATATCCAAACCCATTGGGACAGTCGAAAATCACTTGGTAAGAAAGAAGTTCAGAATACACACAAAATTTTGTAAAGTCAGATTCATATGACATATCTTGATATCCAAACCCACATACATTTCAAGTTTCAACATTTTCAAAATTTCACAAATCACAAATATATTTATATTTTACAATTTCCACTACCTTTTTTATGGAGGAATCAATCTCGAGCACGATTAGCAAGGACGGTCAGACAGAAAAGTGAGCAGGATTGTATTTTATACTTGTATAATATTTGATAATGATTCAATTTAATGATTCTTCGATTTTTGGCTGTGAAAAGAGAAAGTTGAGACTCGGAGGTTGGAGGAAAATGAAGTCTGAAGACTGAAGATGAGAAGTCACAGGGAGAAAACTCAGAAGTGGGTTGGAACTTGAGCGGGTTGGAACTTGAGTCTTGAGACTTGGGTAAAGTAAATTATAATAGGAGAAAATTACACCCAACCAAAATTTTAAAGTTACGATTTCAAATTTCAGATATAAGTTTTATTTATATAAAAATCAGATATTAATTCATCTATTTCATCTACCTTCTCTCTCTAAATCATAATTACCCAAACTTAA
>CAIGRK010072092.1:0-12757 GCA_903798315.1 Fraxinus greggii
ATTTTTGAAGTTTGAATGAAAATCTGATTTTTATATGAAAATTGGTAAAATTCGAAACTTCATCATATGATAACTTCTTCTACAATATATTTCATGCTTCCCATTTGGTATGGTTCAATAGATCTTCTCATGAACTTTCCAATGGTACAAAGATAATTGATTTTGGTCTCAAAATAAAGAAGTTATGATCTCTCGAAGTTTAATCGAAAATCTGGAAATTTTGCATGAATTTTTTTGCCCATTTTACTCTTGGATACATCTGTTAATGTCCCAAACGCGGCCTCAAAACTTGTTTTCAAAAAATCTTACCGCACAAATGAAATTAGTCTAGATGACCAATGAAATTTAATTTTTTTTTCGAGGAAGGTATAGCAAGTGCTGCATTTGCGCTTGGTGGCGTCATTTTTTTAATTAATTTTTTAAAAAATATTTGTAGATTGATCTCGTGAATAAGGGTACATGCAGGACCCAATTACGATTCTAAAGAAAAAAATTACAAATTGGTCCCTAAATTATTATTGATTTTTTAGTATAATTAAATTAATTTTGGATATTTAAAAATTATTTTTATGTATTTAATTCTTAAAATAAATTTGTAAAAAGCATTAAATTCTGAAAAAAGATTTAGAAAATGAAGAATATTTGTTAAGTGGTATTTGCCTAGTGGGGGTAAATTTTTGAAATGAACTCATTTAAAAAAAAAAAAAATACTCTGAAAGCATTTAAAATACCACATTTTACATATCTTCATGTGTTGTGTGGGTCCTAATTATATTATGTGATCCAGTGTAAATTGTATTCAATTTTTTGTGCTTGATCAATTAATGGTTGGATCTATACACATTTTAAGTATCCTTAGAGGGGAGGTTAGAGAAGTATGAGTTATGAAACTTGTTGAAAAGCTACACACTTATAGAAATTAATAAACGGATTTAGAACAAAACATAGTGAAATACGTGACGGGACATTTTTGTGATAAGCAAAATATAAGAATTCTGATGTCACTTCCTATTTGTTGAAATTATGTTGCAACAGATATTAGAGTGTGGTTGACAATCTATATAATAAAACTTAAATAATGTGAGTTATCTTCTTCGATTATAACCAAAATTATTTTCTGTAAGAATTAATTTGTGATATGATGATATATATATCATAATTGGATAAACGTGCATATTTATGTTTTTATTGCTCATTATGGAATTATCTTATTCAAGTACACGATATATATTAATTTATGAATTGTTATGAATCCTAAGGTCTCAAGAATTAATGAGATTCTTACTTAGACTTATTGATTGTCAATTGAGTGATATTTCGGTTGTTGAATGATTTAGAGAAAATCTCACCTAGAACTATTTGATTCATCAACTGAATGGGAGTTTTCAAGCTTGAAAAATTTATGTTATAATCATTTAGAACCCATGAAATTTTAAGTTATGAAATTAAATATATGATAGTGAAACAATATGATTGTAGATGATGATTGGGAACATAATGAACTTTCGACTCTATGCCTACCGTTGAACTATCGTATATGTTAATTTTCATTAATGCAAAATTGTATATGTGCACGGGAAAAGATAGAATCTATTGCTTAAGAAATTGATTTGTTAGGCTATGCTATAGATGATCTTTTTTCTCGAATGTGACTGATCTGAGATGGTATACATAGTGTTGTCAATTTTTGTTAGTCAAAATTGTTTCAGTGAGTAGTAAATTCAAACTATTCTCTTCTTAATAGAAGGAATATGTGAAGGTCAATGTGAATTACAAATTAAAGCATCAATTTTCGTTATGACACTACCCGCTGTGTGAGTTGAAAGACCTGCAACTTGATGTTGTTAAGTCTCAACGACATGCTTGTGTAGTAATATTCTAGTTCAAATAAGACTTTGAGTCTAAAGTATTAAATGAGTTAAAGCAAATGCACGATAGATGAGCATACTAGAAAAGGGACCTAGAAGATAATATTGGATAGAAGTACATGAAAGTGATTTTGGTAGAGGATTAATATTATAAAAGTTTAAGTGTTTCAAACATACGGTTTGAATCTCTAAGCTCGAAAGTAGTTAAGGTAAAGGATATTGCACTCGAATATATCCCTCATAGTGTTGTTTACACATCAACACTATACATATTGGATTTTATCTTGTGTGGTCTAATGAATTCAAGAGTTGGAAAACCACTTTATATGAGACCGAGAAGTATCTTTAGTCTATTCTCGAGTCTTTGACTTGATACAAAATGGACATAAACAAATAATGAACCTGAAGTAGAGGTTTATTTGTTCGATACATGCAACTTACTATTGCAAAGTGAAGAACTTACCTCAAACTTGATCTCAGTTGTTGTTCTTCTAAGAATGGTCTATTACTTGAACTTATACGTGGTATTTCTCGTCGTACTCACAATGGTGATGTTTAATTATGATCCTAAATATTTGTGCAACGGTTTGAGATTTAGAGTTGAGAAAACCATTCAAAATTGTAAGAATTAAACTTCCACAGTGTAAATCCATCCAAAATTCTTTACGAGATAGAGATGGAATTTCATATTTTCATTAAGTTATTAGATAGATTCACACATTCTAATTACCTCTGATTTCAATAATTTGAAGATATTGCATTGAGTTAGACTAAACGAAAAGGGAGTAGAAAATTAGATTATGGAAGTGAAGACTTTGAGAACTATTAAATAGCGTGAATCTCTATCACGAGAGACATCGGTGATTTATGTCATGAAAAAGATTCTTATGTGATTGACTGTTCGTTAATCACCAATAATTATACAGTATATTAGGTAGAAGGATGGAATATTACTGAATATGATGAAGTTTGAGATCTACTGTCCAATTTACATATTTGCTTTTGGAAAGAGTGTTAGTTAACTTCAATATATCAGTTAACGGAGCTCTCTCTAANGAATCTTTATCACGAGAGATCAATAATCTAGCTAATGAAAGAGAAATTCTTTTTGGATTGACTATTTTTGGTTCACCAATATATATAGTTTATTGGGAAGAAAGAATGGAATATTAATGAATGTGATGAGACCTGGAGATAATGCAGTCCAACTTACGTATTTTATTTTGGGAAGAGTATTGGTTAACCAACAACGTGTCACTTAGTGTAGTACCATCATAATATATAAGCTTTGGACAAGTAGATAACCAAATGGGATTGTCCTAGACTTATAATTGACTATGTAAGTTCCTGATAATGAGTTTGGGAACTTGAGTTTATTGAAAACGAGATGTATATCTATGAAATACACATGAAAGTTCAAAGGTTACTTGTTCATAAGTGAAATTTTGGGTAGATATCGAGTCATAAGATGTGATATTTAACATTTTTTCTAGCAAGGGAGAAAACTTTGAAGAATGTTATCGAAATTAATATTACGTGTATTGATGAATCAATTTTCACTATAAATGGGTAATTTTATGCTTCTGATTTAAGTGGGAGTAATCTGTTTCCAAGTAGGAGCAATCTACTTTTAATAATTCAATCCCTTGCTTATGTGAGTACAAAGAGGAATATTAAGTAAAGTGATGGAAGTATATATATGAAGTATAGAATTCCAACCTAATCTAGGATATGGTGGAAGTTCTAATTAGTCATTAAGTTTACAGTAGGTTCACTTCTGTAAGCCGTAATAGTATGTGTTAAATTTAAAATTATGCCAAATAGATCTGAAACTGTTAAAGGCCTTTTAGTATTGTGGTGGCTTTTATAGTTACACTTTTGGCCTAATATAGTCATCTTGACAGTGATATTTGAGTTTTTTAATAGGGTTTAAACATCGTACAAAACTTCTTCATGTGGACGAAGATCAGTGTATCTTTGTAAAGGTGCGATGGAGGTTGTAATTCCAATTTAGATGTTGATGACATTATATTAGCTAGACATAAGAATGCGTGCATTGAGAACATTTTGAAATGGTTGTCCTTAATGTTTAAATTGTATGTTTTGTGTTCAAAAGATTATTCTAGTCTTCCTGCTCTATCACAGGAGTTTTATGCTATAAAGATTCTAGAACAGTTTTAATTGTAGCATTTATATTGGAGGCGACCATATGAGTCTTCATAAATTTCTAAAGACTCCATAAGTGCACAAAGAAATATCTAGTTAACCATATCTTGTACGGTTAGAAGTTAAAAGTACACTATGATGTATACTTGTCCAAACATTTGTCATGCCATGGATCTAGCTAGTAAATATCAATGATATCCTTAGAAAGAGTATCATGATACCTGAAGGGTGCTGCTGTTAGTTATTTAGTTTGTTGTCAAAGGAATAACTTGTAATTGGAATAGATATGCAAATGTCAACTAAGGATGAGAGTTAGTAGAGCACAAATAGTTATTAAACTTGTGTAATCTTACTATATATAGTAACAAGAAGCTTATCTTATAGTATATATCTTGGCAATTGAAAAAATTGTTTAGTATAGATGTATTGGGCATCTAATAATACTAGTTGAGAATATGTGATCCATGATCATTACGCAATTTTTGTAGAGACTCTTTGCAAAATATCTATGTAAATGATGATATGTAATCATCATACTCTTAAGAAGTCTGGAGATTAGTTGTTGGTANGCACAAATAGTTATTAAACTTGTGTAATCTTACTATATATAGTAACAAGAAGCTTATCTTATAGTATATATCTTGGCAATTGAAAAAATTGTTTAGTATAGATGTATTGGGCATCTAATAATACTAGTTGAGAATATGTGATCCATGATCATTACGCAATTTTTGTAGAGACTCTTTGCAAAATATCTATGTAAATGATGATATGTAATCATCATACTCTTAAGAAGTCTGGAGATTAGTTGTTGGTAATGTCAAATATCTAGAATTGAATAGAATATGATACTTAGTGTATTAGAAAACTTCTGATTGGGTTTTGTGTGCGCATATATCAACAATTTTAAGTTCATGTATAATCTATTTTTAGAATTGCTCATGAAGTATGTCAAAAAAATGCTGAGAATCACTCACTCACACAAGCAATTGTCTCAAACATTTTAGAGTATGATGAGATGAGACAAAGTGATTATATTGTGTACATGATCTGATCGTTTTAATGAGATATCAAGATAAAGTACAATAAGTAATCAAATTAGATTTTGCTATCCATTAAACATGTTTAGTAGCTAGATTGAACTCTCAATTTGAGATTGCTTGGATGAATGAACACAAGGATAACTTAAGTTAGGTATTGGGGAATACCTAAACTAGGATATGTACATTGTTATTTGTTCATAATGAATATGACATACTTCTTAAGAAGGAGATAAGATATCGTAACACATGTTTCATGTCATGTGTGCTTTTACGACCAATATTGGGTAAATGAGTGAACAGATTCTCGTTTACTCATTGTGTGAGATGTGTAAGTTTACATAGCCTCATATATACCCTCATAACTTTTGATTATTTCTTGAGATTTTATTTGAGTGTTATATTTTCACATGTTACCAATGACTATGATTGATTCGCTTTGATGGAATATGTCTAGGAAAGTAGTTGATTTAAAGTTGAAGGATTCAAGTAGGAAAGGATACTGGGCGGACAACTTTGTCTAATAATGTTTAATTATTTAGGGTATAGAACACTATTGTGAATATAAGGATACTATGTGGAGTTAAAGTATGTTTCATAAATATTCGAGGGATCGAACATACTTGAATTAATGTTGAAAAACGAGTTTGCGGTATACCAGGATGTAATGTTCCTCTGATAGAGCTATTATATATCCCTAATATGTTTATAGAACTATGAACTCTAAATGTACTCGCTAGTTGCACGATCTATTTGTCATATGAATTTTTGTGAGATAGGCCTTGAGAAGGTTCTAACGTCTAATGTTCGTTGTCACTTATGGTTCGAGTTAAGCCCAACATGTGTAAGTGGGAGATGATTAAAATACAGGTCGTGGATGGTCGTCCATGTGGGACGACCCCACCCATAAGTCATGAAAGTTCATTGGAGGAAGTGGTTTGAATAGAATTCAAACACATAACTTTCTTAGAACTCCCATCCACTTCCATAATCTTGAAATAACTCCCATTACTTAAAATTGAACTATGAGAGAGAAAACATAGCAATAAAATGTGTGAAATTCGTATGAAAAATCACTTAAAAATAGAAAAGTACCTAGAACCACATATATTGCATGTAAACTCACAAAATTAGGCATTCATATTGTAGATAATAATCCCCTTCCATTGTGATCAAAATTGGGACCATTGGAGAACAATAAATTTCAAATTTCGAGTTTTGGAAAGTAATGTGATTCAACCATTCAAAAGATCTTGGAATTCATCATTACAAGTAAGGATTCGTGACCCGTAATTTATGACTATGCATTTTGTGAATTCGTACAATACGTAAAACATATAACGTACTCATAATTAATTAAAGTCTAGTAGGACAAAAACGCATATTATCTCAAAAATTAAATATTTGGACACACAAACACGCATAAAACATAATTAAACAAACACACAAATTGTAAATCTCTCATAGAGACATAAGAAAGTTTGTTAGGACGTATGAGAGATTCACAATTTTTTGAACTGAATGTAATGCAACCATATAAATTTTTTCATGTATTTTTTGCACTTAAAATATAAAGAAATTGTTGTGTTTGTGACTCAAATTCCATGTGACTTGGAAGTTTGGTTCATGGAGGAAACCTAGTTAATTTTATTTTGAAAGTCTGATTTGATAAGGGATCAAATTTCATCATGGATGGAAAGTTTGATTGGGATAAGGACTTTGAGATTGATGAAGAAATATTTTGGAAACATAAGGAGAGAACTGCAGTGCCGGGCACCGGGTGGGTGGTTTCATGGCACCACCTAGACGGGAAAAATAGGACTTCTAAACGATTTTGGCCGCGTTTGTTTTGTTCTACTTCTTCATAACTTCAAGATTTGGCCTCCATATATACTTCATGTGGTGTAGGCTCTTCATATATTCAATATAACAATTAGATCATTGTTGTATACATTAGAAACTTGAGATAATTTTTTAGAATTAGAGTATAAAATCATGTGAAATAATTTTATTTTTTATTTTTTTGGTTTCAAATATCAAAATCTTGTCAATCCTGGGCTCTAACTCATTGCTACTTAGGAAAATACAGAAGTACTAAGAATTAAACCAAAAAAGGAACTATTATATTTACATAAGATAATTGGGAAAAAGGAATCAACTAACCATTTAAACGGTCGTCTAAACAAACATAAAACGCATGATAAGTTCGTCAACATTATCTAAGAACCCCAACAAGATGAACTCACTTTAAGATTAACTTTTGACCATTATCCGGCATTCCCATCCTAGAAACTAGTTCGGCGTCGAGTCGTGTGTGATGTGCAGGCCTCATCATTTGCTTCAGACGTCTCCTATGCTTTTTAGTCTTGAAATACTCATTCCTCATAGCCATATTAGCAAAATAAAGATCACAGTGTAGACAGTAATATTGGCCCATTATAAGGAGATCTTCGCCAACAGGTAAGGGTTTTCCCTCTTCCCCAGCTTTATGAAGCTCATCATAAACATCATCATTGCCTTTTATAAGAAATTTAGTGCAGTGAGCAGTATTGTGAGAGTACTAGAGCTTTCTCACGCTATTGTACGGGCATTTTCTACACATTCGTTGTTATTTTTCCTTAATTTGTGAAATTAGGGTTTGCTCTTCTTCGATTTAGAATACGAAACCATTGAATTAAACAACCTTCAGTTATGTCATCCTATGAGAATTTTAATTGAGCAGCTTTGTTTGACAAAGAGCTTAACAAGTAAATAGCACTTGAAGCGGCGTTTGTATTCTCATCGCTTGACGAAAGGTGGATCATTGGAAGATCATCTATCAGTGTTAAAAGAAATAGTTGTTGATTTGGAGACCATAGAGGTCAAGTATGATGAAGAGAAATTAGGCCTGATATTGTTACGTTTGTTGCCGCCTTCATGTTTGACTTTTACAGATACCATTCTCTGTAGTTGGGATACTCTTACTATTGAAGAGGTATATGATGCGTTTTATTCTAAAGAAAAGATGAAGCATTTTGTCATCTGTTTTAAGGCCTAGATAAGGGCTCTTGTTATTTGTGAGAGGAAGACAAGTGGTCATGGAAAGGATATAGTCAAAGACAACAACATTAATAAAGTTTATTGGTATTGGAACAACAAGGGACACATAAATAATGATTGCTATGAGTGGAAGAACAGGCTTCCTACTATAGATCAGAAAACCAAAAAAATTCGACAACGTTAATCTTTTAGAAGAAGATAGTGATGGAGATCTTTTAATGATTATTGATGGAGACTCTAAATCCGACGAGGATTATATTCTTGATTTGACTTACACATTTCATATGTGTTCAAATCGGGATTAGTTTTCTTCATATGAAACAATTACAAAGGAATCCGTGATGATGGGAAATAATAAGCCATGTAAAATTGTCGGGATTGGTAATGTCAAAATCAAGATCTTTGAGTACTATTAATTTAAAAGTGTACGTGTATACCGGTAGAAGTGGAGTTCTGAAAGTTAGCAGAGGTGCTTGGGTTGTGTTAAAGGACAGAGAAAGTCCCAGTTATATGTGTCAGAATGTTCGGCTCACCATGGATACAACTATATCTTATGGTTCAATAAGTAATATATCAGGTAGAGTTGGTTGTAATAGGGTTGTTCGTGGTGATTCGAACAATAATATTGGGGAATCTTCCTGTAGTTCGGGTGGTGTTAGTTATAAATTTGTTGATCATGGTGCTCGTGGTGATTCGAGCAGGTTTGACAACTCAGGTAGAGTTAGTGTTGTTTGTGGTCATTTCAGTAGGTTTGGTAACTCAGCTCGATTTATAAGTTAACGGAATGATTAAAGCAAAGATGGTGCACAAGGTAGTTTTATTGGTAAGCAAGGCTTGAATTTAGTTTACAGTTGTTGAGTATGCCCGACGGAGTATGGTGTGCCTGGAAGGGGGTTGGTGGAAAAGTAGGAGAATAGCCGGAAGAGTAAAGACTTAATTTCTTGCTATGAAATTTGTATTAAGGTAGAGTTTATTATGTTTGTGACTCAAATTCCATGTGATTTGGAAGTCCGGTTCATGGAGAAAGTCTAGATAATGTTGATCTAGAAGTCTGGTTTGATAAGAAATCAAATCTCATCATGGATTGGGAGTTTGATTGGGATAAGGGCTTTGGGATTGATGAAAAAGGATTTTGGAAACACGAGGATGGAGTTGGGGGGCAGCGTGCCCGGACATGGGCTCCGCGATGCCCAAGGAGTTGTTTACCACCATAGGTCCAGTGCCGGACCTGAGGTGCTAAGGCGCCGAGGTGGCGCACGAGAGAAAAGGGGCTCCTAATTAATTTTGGTCGTATTTTTATGTTCTACTCCATCCATAAATTTAAAATTGTGCTCATATACTCCATGTGGTGTAGGCACTTCATAAACTCAACATAACAATTAGATCATTGTTACTTATTAGAAACATGAGAGAATTGTTTAGATTTAGATTGAGAGTATCAAATCATGTAGAACAATTTAGTTTCTTGGTATATTGAAATCATTCTCCTCTTCCACAAAAATTCTTGTTTATTATGTGATCCATTATTTTTATATTGTCTTTATTGTTTTTACTTTAATTACTTGATCGGATTCTCAATAAATTGGTATCAGAGCGATTCCGATATCTTGTTTTGTTTTTAACAGAAACGATCCCCATGAGGTGCTAATCATTGAACTATGTCTTGAAATATGAGTAACCCAATAATCTAAAAGGAAACATATGAATGGCGAAATAGTGTGGGGAAGTTGAGGTCAATGTCTTAATTTTCTGAAATTCTCTTTCGGTAAAAACCAAAGATACATAAAATTATAAAAATATGGGAAAAAATATTTACAACTTGTAAAAACTTTTCACTATATAATTATTACAATCTTAAAAGATTTTTTTCGCTCACCGAACCCCCAAGTATTGTAGAAAAATATGAGTTTTACACACCCATAAAATCACGTACACAATAGAGAATAAACTACGTCAATTTATACAAATTGTTACACATAAGATAATCTAAGGGCCACATGCGGCATTAATTAGACTATGTGACAGACAGTTAGGGAGCCCCACACCTTACACAATGATACAGATGACCCAATTATGTATAGATGACCCCGTTGAGTTATAGACAACCTCTTCTCCCTATAGAACGAGACTGAACCGACCACATTGTATGTAGACCCCCAATGTAGGAACCGTTCCACATGAGGCGATGGCAAGATCCTCAACATATCTTGTACTGAATGATTGACAAGACAGCTCACTGCCATCATCACCATTGCACACGTATGTGGTCAAATCCAAATAGCCAAGATAGGCCTTATGGATACAAAAGTCGCCCTAACATTTAATGTCGTGATTGATTGATGTATATGATAAGAGATGTCAGTTGTTGTGATAAGGCCAGGTGCCGTATCATCCGACGGGCCTCATTCATCTTGCTCAAATATAAAAGCTCACACTTAGTGCCATTCAAAGGTAATTCAAGTTTAGACTCTCAAAGTTATATTCTTGCTACACACATTTTTAATTGACTCCCGAGCCAACCCCCTTTTTTTATTTATGGAAGGTTCACATTCAATGCTCTCCCACACCCTACACTATTTAACCAACTGACTTGACCGTTGGAGTGCGCGTGGCCAATTCCATCCCCTCTGGAGAATGCCACATGTAACTAACGGTTCGTTCAAGTGTGCAGTGATTCAGATTACGTGGACATGAGAAGCATTGGGATCTGTTGGCCACATCATTGGTACCTTTTTTGGGGCAACACAAATAGTCTGCCAAAATTCTACCAAACTTTTGCGCCAATAAATCTGCCGACAACTTGGGGTTCTTCCAATTTTCTTCCAAATTAACAAACTATTTAGCCATCATTTACTTCCAATAAAACAGGCTCGATCAATTGGCAATGTACAATTCCCATTACCCTTATTATTTTCCTTGAAAATTGATGCCCCTTATACATAATTTCCTTCGAAAATTGATAATAAGGTTTTTGTAGTTTTGAGAAAATATCCCATCAATCTGTTAAATCTAGGCTAAATCTTTGGAAATGTCTTGGTATTTCCAACAAAAGTGTCAAGGAGGAGTGATGAATTAAGTGTGATACTTTTGTTGTTACTAAGTTATATTTTTGGTTCTTGACTTGTGACACGTTTTTGATCATTATCTAGCTTATGTTATGATGGTTAGTTAGGCTAGTTTGGTTTGATCACAACTTGTTGCAATAGACAAGCAAAGTGTAGTGGCAGTAGATAGAATAGTTGGTCGAAAATCATTTTATTTTATATCAATGTATGGCTATATGTATGGAACCGTGTACTCCCATTTTGTGTGGATCAATTCAAGTAAGTTTCCCTCCTCTTTGTCTTTAATAATCCAACACAAACTTTATATGAGCCTAATAATTCAACTTAGGAAGTCACATGGTTTGTGGCTCCATTATCAATAATCCAACATAAATTTGAGTATGAGCAACTCAAATAATTTTAAATGATTATATAGTGATACCTATGGAATTTGGAAAATGTTATGATTTACCATCATTATTTTTCCGAATCATGGCCATCAATTGGTTTTATTCATCAGTCGTGAATTTTTGTCCACCATCTGTAGCGAGTGATTTTGCTCCTATCTCCAATTATCTATTTGTTTCCACCTTCATACTATTTACATTTAAGTGGCACTGTTGGGAGGCTTTATATTTTTCCCATTAAGTTCGTGGCCCACTGGAAAACCAAGTAGGTAGTAACACTTCTCAATGTGGTGATAGTCACAATCTCAATAAGAACAATGAAGCAACTTCTCTTCTCTTTAAACCTGATGTACTTGAGTCCTCTGACCTGCAAGCATGGTGGTGGTTCATGTTCTCACGGTTGAGAGATACTTCAACCTACTTTACTTGTAGGACAAGTGAATAAACTCGATGCGTACTAGGTAGAGGTTGTATCAATAATATTTGTCCACAAATAGCAACATAACTATCATTCAATCCCATGGGAAAATTGCATAACTCTCTCCATTTCATCCCTTTTGTTGAGTTTCTCCAGCCTACCACACAAACAAGATAATATTTGTATCAATAATATTTTTCCACGGATAGCAGCATAACTATCATTCAATCGCATAAGAAATTGTATATCTCTCTCCTTTTCAACCTGTTCATCTAGTTTATCCAACCCACCACATGAGCAAGATAGAGCCTTAAGATATGATTAGAGTTCATCCCAAAAGGGTTTAACTTTGTCCCTACCTATGTTCCACAATGTCACTTTTGATCTGATAAATTCTTGAATCATTTCCTTGAGAGAAACCTTCTTGTAAATCTTTCCAGACTTCTATTGCAGTTTCCACATAGATAATGCCGCTTGCTATTTCTAGATAGATGGAACTCAATTGACAAGACATCAGCATGTCGTGTCATCGTTGCCAAGCAGGAAAACTTTCGTCTGTTATAGGTGGCTGATGGAATATGAACGACAAAGAGGAGGAAAATGATTAACTTCATTCACACAAATATTGAGATACAAGGCTGAATATACATAGCCATACTTGGATACATTTTCAAAGATACTTCTAACAACTATCCTACCAACTACTACTGAATCCATGCTTGTCAATTCTATAACTTTTAGTAGGTGTAAACTAGCCTAACAATCCATCATTACA
>CAIGRK010072110.1:0-14198 GCA_903798315.1 Fraxinus greggii
GGAGGTGGAGGTGGAGTGGAAATAAAAAAGAAGAAGATCGACAATTTGGTTTGTGGTGGTGGTGGTTGGCGATAGCATGTGGTGGTGGTGGTGGTGGTGGTGGTCAGTGATAGTAGGTGGTGGTGGTCAGTGATGGGGTGGGGATGATGAAGGTGATGATGGAGTGGGGGTAGGGGCATTTTTTTTTAATATGTTAATTGCATAATCACCACTTTGCCCTTTCTAATTGGGTCAAAATTGGGCAAATTTTGACTTTTCATGTTGACTAACGGTGAACTGGACAGAATCTGTCCAGATGGACCTCCGACGCATATTTTTGAAAGGTCTGGGACCTCCGCTGGCACAAATCAAATGTTAGGGAAAAGTGTGCAAAAATCTGAAAGGTTTGGAACTTTTGTTGCAATTATCCCAATAAATAATTCAATTGGAGTTTAAAACCCGATGACTGTGTGAACATTGTCTCCTCAAAACAGATACATTCCCTCACCGTAGGTGCTTGATATTTAACTTGAGCATCCGTTTCCTAGGATACAACGGTAAACCAGTGGAGTCTGATCACTACTGATTCTACTCCGGCGAACTGACTTAGTAACTGAACAATATTACCACCAAGACCTTGACGACAGTAAATTATGTATGCAGACAGAGGACAATTTCGTGTATTTTGGAACTATAATGCATACTTTATTCTTTATGTCTGGAACAATGGAAAACTAAGGCTTTATAAAGCCTTTACCCAAATAATGATCAGTTAAATCTATCCATTAATTCAATGGTAATAACCATTGGAGTTTCAACTGTCTCAAACTAATGGCAATAATCATTGGAGTTTTAACAGTTTCAGAAACCAAAAGTCATTTGTTGAAAGCAAAACAATTGGCAAAACGTAGGCCCTCCTAAGGAGCCAATTTTTGGTCAATTCGATCCGACATTCGTGTACGTAGGTCACGCCAGCACACAAGTTCAATGTCCGAAGTTTATTTCAGTCTGTGATTTGCATCCCCTACGTGCGTACGTAGAGAGCATCTATGCTACACAAGATTACACACTTCCAAAGTGTAGCAATATATAAAGTGGTTCTTGCTTTCATAAATTTCTTGTGTGGGATAAATTTAAATTTAGTTTTCCCTCCAAAATAAATCATATTCCAATGGTCCACTTTGAACTCCAATTTCTCATTCACCCAAGTTTCATTTTTGGCAAGTAAATACATGATTTCAATATTCTAGCGGAGAAAACACAGATCAATGTTGATCTTCCAAAATAAGCAAATGGGTCCCACTTAAAATTTATGCCAAAGTAAGTCATTTCCTCATTTTTTTTCCCAACACATATATCAGCTGAAGCCAGCTGATGGATCACCAATTCAACGAAAGAAAAACAGAAATTAGGGTGGGAAAAATGATGAAAAATTTGAGAAGAGATGACCATTTCCTGATTTCAAATGTTAGTTAATTCAGTTCCATTTCCTTCTTCTTTCCTTCCCTCTAGTTTGCCAAGCTTCTCCTTCCTTTGTTCATTTTCCTTTCTTTCCCTCAATGCTTCCTCCGTAATAATCCTTCCCCTCACCTTGATCTTGTACCCAAGATCTACATATAGGAAATTGAAATTTAATCCATTCTGAGTCCTCCCAAGTTGCACTTTCTGGTGAAGAATCTGACCAATGTATAAGCCACTGAACTGCCAGTTGATTCTTGCGCTGTACCATTCTAGTTCGTAAAATAGAAAGAGGTTGATGATCTAGTCTTGAAGTACGGTTTCCTTCTGGTAATTGCAGTACCGGTATAATGTTATCTCCAAGTTGTTTCTTCAACAAGGATACATGGAATATTGGGTGAATCTTCCATCCCTCAGGTAAGGCCAATTGGTAAGCCACTCTTCCAATTCTCTTAACAATCTGATACGGGCCAAAGTATTTAGCACCTAGTTTATGATGAGGTCTGCGTTCTACTGACTATTGGGTAAGAAGATGTAACTTAAGGAAAATCTAATCCCCTTCCTCGAAGGACCGTTCTATTTGATTTCTGTCAATGTTTCTTCGATTCCTCGCTTGTGATAGATTCTCTTTTAATAGTTGGTGCAATTTGTACCTTTTCTGAAGCAATTCGTCTAGTACAGCTACATTAGACTGTTGATATGGCCCTAGTGCCAATTAGGGAGGTTTCATTCCATATAAAGCTTCAAATGGGGCCATTTGAATAGCAGTATGATATGTGGTGTTGTACTACCATTCAGCCAAAGCCAACCACTTTCCCTACTATTTAGGGTGCTGGTAAACCATGCACCTCAGTTACATTTCCAAGCATTGGTTGACCCTTTCAGTTTGCCTATATGTTTGAGGATGGCGGTAGAGCTAAAATGAAGCTTATTCCTAGCAGATGAAAGAGTTCCAACTAGAATTTGCTAGTGAAGACCTTGTCTTTACCAGAAATTATATTTTGAGGCATCCCGTGTAACTTGTAGATATTGTCTAGAAAGAGTTGTGCCACTAATGAAGCTGTAAAATGATGTGTAATGGCTATAAAATGTCCATATTTTGTGAATCTATCTACCACTAACAAAATGGTATTTCTTCTTCCGGAATTGGGTAATCCCTCAATGAATTCCATGCTGATGTGGCTTCATAAGTGCAGGGGTTAAGTTAGGGGCTACAGTTGACCTAGGTAAGGTATATGTTCTCCCTTACATCTCTAACACACTTTACATTGTAGCACCACCTGTCTGATCTCCTGATTCATTCTTGCCCAATAAAACAGCTACTTTGCTCTATAAAGGCTACTATGAATACCTGAATGGCCTCCTTCTGGTGTACCATGTAGGTTCTGAATTAGTTTAGATCTAATGTCCCCTCCAACTCCAATATATATTTTTCCTTTATGCTTCAACAACCCATTTTCGTAAGTGAAGTCAGGATCAGATTTTGGGCTTATTAATAGTGAATAGATCTTCTCTTCTGCTTCTTTATCCTCCTTATAGCTTCCAATAACTTCTTCAATCGGGACAAGTTTGACTACTGATATACCTGAACATTCAGGACTCCCATCATGCCTCCTTGAGAGTGCATCTGCCACAACATTATCCACTCCTCTTTTATAAACAATTTAATAGCTGAGGCCAAGGAGTTTGGTAAGCCACTTATGTTGGAGCGAAGTTGTGATCCTTTGTTAAAATAGGTACTTGAGGGCTTGGTGGTAAGTCTTTACCACAAAGTGGTTGCCCTCTAGATATTGTCTCCACTTACATACTACAGTTACTAAGGCTAATAACTCCTTCTGATAGATAGATAGTCCCAGGTTCCTGACTCCAACTGCCTTACTCAAGTAAGCCAAAGGTCTTCTACCTTGCATTAACACAGCTCCTATACCACCTTGACAGGCATCGGTTTCTATTATGAAGGGTTAGCTGAAATCAGGGAGAGTCAACACTGGGATGAAACTCGTTGCTTCTTTCAAACAAAAGCTGAATCTGCCGCTTCTGACCAATGGAAGTTGTCTTTCTTAAGCAAGTCAGTGAGAGGTTTGGCTATGATTCCATAGCATCTGACAAACTTCCTGTAATAACCAGTAAGGCCTAGAAACCCCCTTAACTGCTTGATGTTCATTGGTTGAGGCTACTGTCTCATTGTATCAATTTTGATAGGGTCTGCTGCCACCCCATGATGACTGATTATATGCCCCAAATACTCTACCTGTTTTTAGCCAAAGCTACACTTAGATCTCTTGGCATATAACTGGTGCTTTTGTAAAAAATTTGGTGCTGATCTGAGATGGTAGCAATAGGAAGCTAGATCTTGACTGTAAACCAGAATATCGTCAAAAAACACCAATACATAATCCCTTAGTTGATCCTTAAACACCTCATTCATGAGGCTCTGAAAAGTGGCAGGTACATTGGTGAGGTCAAAAGGCATCACCTTAAATTCTTATAGGCCTTGGTGGGTTTTGAAAGCAGTCTTTTGGATGTCAACTTCTGTGACCCTGATTTGGTGGTACTCTGCCCTGAGATCAATCTTAGAATAGAATTTGGATCTATTAAGCTCATCTAAAAGTTCATCAATTAGAGGCATGGGAAACTTATTTTTGATAGTAAGGTTGTTTAACTATCTGTAGTCTATGCAAAATCGCCATGACCTAACTTTTTTCTTGACTAAGAGAACTGGTGATGCAAATGGGTTATTGCTGTGCTTGATTATGCCACTATCCAAGATTTCTTTAACCATCTTCTCAATTTCAGATTTTTGGATGTAGGGGCATCTTTATGGTCTTATCTTGAATGGTTTGAGTACCCTTTTTCAGAGGTATGTGGTGATCATGGGTTCGAGGAAGTAGCAACCCTATTGGTTCTTCAAATACCTCAAGAAACTGATCAATAACTTCAGTGATTTGGCCTGCGATCTCATCTCCTTTCTTCTCAGTGATGGAATACAATTGTCCAACAACTCTATATTGTCGCCTTTTGAATAAATTTGTGCTTCTTCCACCTCTATCATCATCACCTGAGGTTTTGCATTCTCACATCTTGGTGTTATTTCCTCCTGCTCATGTTTGAACCGAACATATCCTTATTTGAAATCTAATATGATAGGTCCAAATTGACTCATCTAGTTAATACTTAGCACCATAGCACTACCTCCTAACTTCAAGGTTCCCATGTTATATTGGAACTCCCAGCTGTGCACCTTCCAAACCAGTGGTTGAACCAAAGCCTTACCCTCCAGCTTTTCTCCATTAGCCACTCTCGCTGTCATGGCTTTAGTCTCCTCGATAGGATAGTTCAGCTCCTTAGCCGGCCTCTCATCTATGAAGCTATGAGTGCTTCCACTATCTACTAAAATAGATATCCTCCTCTCTTTTAAATTTCCAGGAATTCTGTTAGTTTTATGCCTTGGATTCCCAGCTAAAGCACTGATAGATATTTCCATAACTTCCTCTTCGTCTTATTCAGGTCCTCTTTCTTCTTTAATTTTACTCTCCTATTCTTCATCCACCAATATAAAATTCAATGCTCCATTCTTACACACATGCCCTACAGTGTACTTCTCATCACATTTGTAACACAGCCGCAGGTTTATCTTGGTTTGAAAATCAGTAGGTCTCATAGTTTTATAACTATTTGGTGGTTTATTGGTTTTTGACCATGGGTCTTTGGGTTTGATATTTTCAGGTGGTTTTGGGGGGTAAGGGTTCCACTTGTTATATGTGAAACTCTTTGCTTTTTGGTATTTGTTGATAGCTTGGATGGTTGATTCCTGCATGCTAGCTACCTCAAATGCTTTAGCCAAGGTGTTTGGTTTCATCATCTTCACCATAGACTTAATATCACCTCTCAATCCACTAGTAAACACAGCAATAGAATAAGATTCAGGAACATGTTGTAGAGCTATCATCTCCTATGATTTGAGCTCTTCGAATTTCTCTTGGTATTCATCTATGGAACCAAGTTGTTTGATCTTGCTGAAGATCTCCACTAATTCTTCCCAAGTTGTTTCTACAAACTTTTTACATAACTCCTCTAAAAAATAAACTCGAACTAGATCCTGGGTGACTGGTTATGCATCCATCAAACCAGATATCGGCCTTCCCTTTCAAGTACATTTCTGCCACTCCTACCCTAAGTTCATCCGAAACTTGGTGTAGTTGAAAATATTTCCCGACCTTCCTCAACCATTCCCTAGGACCTTCCCTGCCAAAATGAGGAAAATCTATCTTAGGCAGCCTAGTGTTTCCTTTGAATTCACCTCTGAAGATAACACTAGCCTCCATACTACTGGCTCCTGGTGTGTAAGTCATACTTCCAGGCTTCTCTTCAATTATAGATTCCGACATTCCCTTGTTCTTCTTATTAGTTTTCAAATCAATAGAGATTTGCACCATAAATGGTCCCATCGCCTCAAAGATAGCGGCGAGGTCCTATATCACATTTGGTAAACCTGTAATGGACCTAAGCAGGACATACATTCTTCTCCACCTGAGGCCAAGCATTAGCCACTGCCACGCTAAATGTAATGCCATCTTTGGCATATGAAGAGTTTGGATCTGAGGCTCAAAGACAATCAAATCAACCTAGGGAAAGAGGTAGAGGAAGGAACAGAGAGCATAGAGATAGGTAATACTGCACCTACCATTGAACCAACAGCCACAGCACTGAAAACTGCATGTCTAAGCCATATCATGAGGAGCCAACAGGCCCGTGAAGAGAGAAGAAACACCCATCAGGTACAAAGGAAAGCGCCTCAGCCTAGGCATGAGAGAGAACCTAGACATGGTGAGGTGAAGTGAGGCGACATCACTAAAATGAATCGCCTCGACGGGGTACAAGGAGGAAAGAAATAGGCCAAAAGGTGGACAAAGGCCTATGAGAGAACCCTCAGTTGAGGCAATCAATGTCCACATCAGGAAAATTGACATAATTATTGGTGGCCCACATATGGGAGGAGAGTCAAGAAATGCTCAGAGAAATTACGCAATGGAAGCAAATGATCTTCCCATGACAAGCTACTTAGTCAATAGCACCGCTCTTGGATCTAGAAACGTCCCACCAATAACCTTTTCACAGGAAGATACCACTGGGGCTCATTATCGTCATTGCGACGCTCTAGTTATATGAGCCGTCTTAGCTAGACATGGGCTCAAGCACATGTTTGTGGACAACAAGAGTTCCGTCAACATCCTATTTCAAACCACCTATGAAAAGATGATGGTATACCATGAGTTCAACCCCATGACCGCCCCTTTATATGGTTTTATTGGAGATAACATTGTTCCTAGGTGAAGGATCACACTGATAGTAGAAATGGGGAACCCCCTACTTACGGCTCACCACTTCATGGAATTTCTCATTGTAGACGACTGATCTACCTACCATGGAGTGTTGGGGCGACCCGCTTTGAAAGATCTTGGGGCCATTACTTCCATACACCATTTATGTATGAAATTTCCCACTAAAAGAAAAATTACTACAGTGTGAAGAGACCAGATGGGTTCGAGGGAATACTACCTCAGATCTTTGAGGAAGTCTGAGCCTCGAAGTGTGAATATTGTCCAAGTAGATGTTGAAATGGTCGATGCACCTAAAGAAGGTCATACCCCTGAACAAGGGGGAGATATCAACATGATAGATGTCCCTGAAGAAGGGGTCATCGTCATGGATTTGGACCCTAGGGTCACCAAATCAAACTCACAAGCGACCCAGTGGAGGAACTTGAGTCTTTCTCGGTGGACCCCCACTACTCCCACAAGGGTGTTGCAGGCAGGGAAGGAGCTTGAGTCAGAAGAAAATACGAGACTTAAATGCTTTCTACTTAACAACTTAGACATGTTTGCATGGAAGCATGAAGACATGGTGGACATCGACCCCAAAGTTAGTTGCCACCGTCTTAATGTTTACCCTAAATTTACCCACGCAGGCAAAAGAGAAGAGCTTTGAACTCGGAGAGGTACAGAGCCTTGAAAGAAGAGGTGCAAAAGCTCATATCCAATTGGTTTATCAGGGTAGCAGTGTATCCAAAGTGGATCTCCAACCCACTCTTAATAAAAAACCTAATGGCAAATCGAGAGTTTGAATAGGCTTTTCCAACTGTAACCAAACATGCCCAAAAGACAGCTTTCCACTTCCAAGGATCAACCAGTTAGTTGACTCCACTACAGCCACGCGCTCTTGAGTTTCATGGATGCATACTCAAGGTACAACCAAATTGCCATGTACCCAGCAGACGAGGAGAATACCTCATTCATCACTGACAGAGGCCTCTACTGCTACAAAGTCGTGCCATTTGGCTAGAAAAACATTAGGGCAACTTATCAACAGCTAGTCAACAAGATGTTTGCCGACCTCATAGGAAAGAAGATCGGGGTATACGTCGATGACATGCTTGTGAAGAGCCTAATCACTTCGAACACCTAGAAGCTACTGTCAAAATCTTAAGAAAGTACCGAATGAAGTTGAACCCATTGAAATGTGCCTTTGGTATTGCTTCGGGGAAATTCTTGGGTTACATGGTCAACTAGCGAGACATTGAAGAAAACTCTGAAAAGATTAAGGCTTTACTAGATAAGAAATCCCCCTACAAGCTTAAAGAAGTACCATGTTTGACGGGTTGTCTAGCAACGCTAAACTGCTTCATCTCTAAAGCAACAGACATGTGTCTCCCATTCTTTAAAGTTCTGAAGGGAGGAAAGATGTTCCAATGGAATGATGAATGTGAAGACACTTTTCAGGGGCTGAAGAAGCACTTAAGCTAAGTCCCCTCCTCTCATAGCCCAAGGAGGGAGAAACAATGCTATTATATTTGGCCGTAAGCGTAGAGGCTGTGAGCTCAGTCCTAGTAAGGGAAGTAGGCAGTATGCAACTGCCCGTCTACTACGTGAACAAGGCCCTTGTGCTAGCTGAATTACGTCACATTGACATAGAAAGACTTGCTTTGTCTCTTATGGTTGCTTCTAAAAAGCTAAGGCCATACTTCCAGGCCCACAGTATACACGTGTTGATGAACCTCCCCTTCAAGCAAGTGCTCCAAAAATCAGATACCTCAGGAAGGCTAATGAAATGGGCCATGGAATTGAGTGAATTCGACATTTTATATTGGCCAAGAATCTCAATAAAGGGGCAAGTAGTGGTAGACTTCATAGCAGAATTCACTGTGGCAACAAACATCAATGTCGTGATGGAGCCAGCCTGGAAACTATTTGTCGATGGATCTTCTGGATGAATAGGGTTTGGGGCTGGTGTATTGCTGGAGAGTCCAATGGGACACAAACTCAACTATGCTGTAAGATTTGGTTTCAAGACCTCCATTAATGCGACAGAATACGAGGCATTGATAGTAGACTCGCAAAAGGAATGCAGGTCAAGAGCTTAATATTTTGTAGTGACTCACAGCTGGTTGTGAGTCAAGTCAACGGTAACTTCATAGCTATGGATAAAGGCATGGTAGCATACTTGAAAAAGTGATGGACATGCTCCCCTATTTTTGAGAAATTTGAGTCGACCCAGATACCAAGGGCCAAGAACCTATACGCCGATGCTTTGTCAAAACTACTCAGTAGCACACATTCCGAACTGCTTAAGATTATACCAGTGGAGTACCTTTCTAAACCTTCTACCTGAAAGGGAGAAGAAATAATGTGGATTGAAGGGACCCCACCATTGATGCAACCGATTATTGCATACATCAAAGATCAAGCATTGCCGAAGATAAAGAAGAAGTCCACAAACTCAGGTACCGAGCCACCGACTACGTGCTCTAGGATGAGGTGCTTCATAAAAGAGGTTTCTTATCCCCGTACCTGCGATGCGCTAGAGGGGAAGAGACCAACTATGTCATGTGAGAGATTCATGAAAGAGTTTGTGGCAACCACATCAGGGGACCAACAATGGCTCATAAAATATTAAGGTAAGGGTATTATTGGCCAACTCTGAAGAAAGACGCAATGCAGTTTGTAAGAAAGTGTGACAAATGTCAACGTTTCTCCTCCATTCAAAGGCAGCCATCCTAGGAGCTGACTATGGTATCCAGCCCCTGGCCTTTTTCTAAATGGGGAGTTGACCTAATAGGCCCCATGCAAAAGGGAAATGAAGTGCTAGCTATATGATTGCCGCCATTGACTGCTTTATTAAGTGGGTCAAGGCTAAAACATTGGTAAAAATTACTGAGGCAAGCACGTCCAAGTTCATATAGAAAAACATCATTTGCCGGTTTGAAATTCCCCACTCACTCGTAACAAACAATGTGTGACAGTTCGAGAAAAAGAAGGTTAACGAGAGGAACCCCTTTCTCTATGGCATACGGGGCTAAGGCTATGAGCCCGATCGAAGTAGGTCTTCATTCACCTCGCCGCCTGCACTTCAATGAATTATCCAATGATGAGATAAGACGGTGTGAGCTTGATTTCCTTGAAGAAAGGAGGGATGAGTCGCAAATAAAGTTGGCCTCCTACCAGAGAAAAATAGCATGGTACTACAATGCCAAGGTCAAGAAGAAATCATTCAGAAGGGACGATCTTATGCTCAGTATGGTTTTCCCTTCTTCGAGAGAGCCTAGCGTTGGCACACTAGGTTCGAACTGGGAGGGTCTATACTGTATATCAGGCGACGTGAGACTAGGGACCTTCTTAATTGAAAGCTTGGATGGAAAGGTTCAACCCTACCCCTGGAATGTTGAGAATTTGTGCATGTAGTACCAGTGAAGCTTGTGTATACTTTTGATTAATGCAAATGTCATTTCAACAATTCTCGTTAATTATGACGAGCTCATAAATGTTTATCATTGCTCAAGATCAATTATGGCAAGGCCGTATGTTAATTCAGTCTAATTAATGATGACGAGCTCATGCATTAATTATTATTGTTCAAGGTTAACTATGGAAAGCCCATAAGTTAATTCAATTCAGTTAATTATGACGAGCTCATATATTATCATTACTCAAGGATCAATTATGGCGAGCTCATAAGTTAATTTAATTCAGTTAATTATGACGAGCTCATATATTATCATTGCTCAAGATTAATTATGGCGAGCCCATATGTTAATTCAGTCCAATTACTGATGACTAGTTCATTCATTAATTATTATTGTTCAAGGTTAACTATGGTGAGCCCATAAGTTAATTTAATTCAATTAATTATGAAGAGCTTATATATTATTGTTGTTCAAGATCAACTATGGCGAGCCCATGTGTTGTTGATTTAGTTCCATTGATGATGACAAGTTTAAAGTTAGTTATGACGAACCCAAGTTTTAAGTGTGACCAGTTCATGCTTAATCAGTTACAAACATGAAGGAATTGAGAAATAAAGTCATTTTATACAATTAAATTCATTATAAAGAAAGAAGAACTGCTACAAGGATATTGCAAATAAAAAGCCTATTCTAAACGACATCATCATCCTGCTGAGGCCCCTCTTGGGCATCCACTTCCTCTACTGAATCCTCCACTTCATTAGCAGGGGTAGATGGCTCATCTGGTAGAAATTCTTCTTTTAAAGAAGATAGCTCCAGTTGGGGATGTAGCTCAACAAGCCTTCCTAAGACCTCATTGTATGCGACATTCCTCCAATATAAATCGAGGTCGTCATACTCAATCATTTCATAGAAATAGGCAATGTATTTGTTCACTGCTGCCTTCCCTGCCCCGCTCAATTGCTGCTCCAAGTTGGTAGCCTCAACAGTCAATTCGTCTATGCGAGCCCTCAGTTCTCCTTTCTCTTTATTAGCAGCCTCCAAGGCTGACGAATCGATCCTTTGTAGATTATCGAAGATTTCTACGTGCTTCAGTAGAACATTTGCTTCTGTCTTGTAGAGGTGGACTTCCTCCTTCAATTCATCATTTTCTCTGGAAGTGCTTCCGTCTTTGATTCCGCCTCAGCATGCTTTAACTTGGAGGCTTCAATGGCTTCATTAGCAGGACGCCTGAGCCTTGGCTTTATTTAGGGTAGCCTCAGCATCTTTCGCCCTCTAATGGTACTCTTTATTGAGGCCTTGTAGTCACCTCATCTCCATTTGGGCGTTTAAAAAAAGCCCTAAGAACGAGCTTGTAGGGCGAGCCCGGCCTCCACCATATCGACGGCATCACAGGTCTCGACGTACGAGGAGTACTTATCAGTCTAGTACTTATGTTGAATCCCCATAGGCCCCTGGACCTCAACAGGCAGCATTTCCATTATTGTGGAGGCAATCTCATCAGACCTCTCACCCAAAAAATTCTGGGCCTTTCCTTTAGAGGGAGCACTCCTCGTTCCTTGCCTTGTTTCTTCCTCACTAGACTCGTACCCTCATCAACCACCATCTCATCCTCCACTATCTTCACGGATGAAATGGGCCAGCTTGAATGGTCATCGAAGTGACTCTCCAATGGTTGTCTGGTGCTTAAGGGGAGGATCATGCCCGGTGTTCTTCAACAGATTCAACTTCATCTTATGGAGCCTCTCCATGGAAGTCTCTACTTCCTTCCCCTTTTCCTTTTTTCCCTTCTTCTCCAGAGGAGGTGGTGGGTTCATCTTCAAGAGGCGAGCTAGCTCGTCCAGTTGGTTCTTATAAGATGAGGAGTCGGAGCTCGAGGGCTCTTATTCTTTGCCTCTCCCAGGCGCTTCATGTAGAAAATGTATATTTTGACATATTCCTTCTTGTCGTGTTGCCCTACAAACAAAGAGGCGGAGTTTTTGAAAAGCTATGAAAATGAATAATTATCAAACAAAGAGGTTCATTAGCTATTCTACCTTCGGTAGCCATTAGCTGGTGGGTCAAGAAGAGGTTCCGCTTCCCGAGTACATTCTTGAAGTACCTCTTCTATGAGGACAGCTCGTATATTGCCTTGATGATGGCTCACTCAGATAGCTCGAATTCGAACTGGTCAACTACAGTTGTGCAAAGCATAGATCAAAAACTAGAAATAAAAGAATAAGAATGAAAAAGCAAAGAGCACTTCACCTAAGGCTAAACTCATTATACTCATGGCATTGGATTGACACAGTTATCTCCGAGACTGCATCTCCCTCCATCGTCTGCCAGCTACCCCTAACCCAGAACCAAGACGATTTTAAGTTCTTGATAGAGGTTGGAGTCCCCCAAATGAAGGGAGAGTGTGGGCCCTAGGGTTTCATGTAATTCTACCCCTTACAGTCACTCCCCCCTTGAGGCTCGGGGTTGAAAAAAGGTTTGAAAAACATCGGAAGGCATATACTTACCAAGAGTGACCTCCTTCCAAAGAAGGAAGCCCCTGTTAGTCTGCTCCATGCATTTGACACTAATTGGGTTGCGGCCAAATTGTAGTGCCTAAGGATATATCTAAAGAAAATGTGTAAAGGTAACTTCATCCCCAACTCAGAATGGCCTCGCTCAGCGCCTACACACACCTCCCTAGGAAAGCAAGCTCTTTCCTCAGGGGTCGGCACAAACATCTCAATATTATCAGGGATCCCATACCTCTCCCTAAAGGTCTCGAGCTTGCTTTCCTTTATATCCGTCCCTACAGAGAGGCCCCACATCTAATACTACGGTCTATGGGGGCCCTTCGGCATCATCCATGCACTGTGAGGACCCCTCATGGCTTCCATGATTCTCTCAGTAGGAATCACAAGAGGTAAGCCCGCCTCGGCACAGATTAGTGTCATATTTACTTCAGAAGACCCCCAGTTGCATTCTTTTTCAAGGAAGAAGCCATTTAACTCAAATAAGATGAAAATTTTGAGAAATGTGGGGCACATACGCAAGTTTTAGACACTTGGAGACGATAAAAACATATTTGTTTGCCAGAAAAAGGATGGAGGAGGTACTGAAATAATTTCAGCGATTCTCAACACTTAGGAATTTTAACTTTCGCGAAGTGAAAAAAAATGAGGAAAGTACGGTTTTGGCCTTTTATATAATCAGGATGAACGAATCTCCCCGTTGGATTTTCTCCCATTATGATCTTGACTGCTCATCTACAATTTTATCTGGCACCTCAAAACCAAACGACACTTGCTCCAAGGGCTCAGATGAGGCCGTGGATTGCACACTCCGTAGAGTCACGGGAGTCTCGCTAACTGCAAGACACCATCATCACTGCATATTAAATGTGCACGTAGTAATGAACCTTGGAAACCATACCATGGCTATTTTTTATGGGGAACCAACATGTCTTTCGAATCATTAGAGCACGTCGCTCAAGGTAAGTCGACATCATCAAAGGGGCTCGACATCTTTCTCCAAAGGCTTCGCCTTGAACTACGCAACCTCATCACAGCTTCAGTTTCATCGAAAGGGCTCAACAACTTGTTCCAAAGGCCTCGCCTTGAACTATGCGGCCTCATCACAGGCTTCCGTTTCATCAAAGAGGCTCGACACCTTGCTCTGAGGGCCTCGCCTCGTATTGCCCAGCTTTGTCATGAATTCCAGGCCCATTGGAGAGGCTCCTTAGTGTCGCTTCCACTGGAAAGTCCATGCATTATATGAATAGTCATACCAGGACTTCGAGGACTGCTGTTACGCCTTGCAAAACTAGGACCCACACGTAGCCCAATTAGTCTACGTGGCAAGCAGTTCGGGGGACCCACGTTTCGTACGCTGATGGGACCACCCAGCTCCACACGGACGACCCTCTTTAAAAAAGATTGAGCGACCCCATGTAGAAGTGGTTGGCCGACCTCATTACATGCGAACACCATGGCAAGAACCACTCCAGGCGAGGCAGTGACAAGAATCTTGAACAGATCTTGTGCCA
>CAIGRK010072123.1:0-13484 GCA_903798315.1 Fraxinus greggii
GTTTTCTTTACAAATTTTAAACTCGTTTTCAAAAACGCGTTTTCGAAAATAGGAAAGAGAACGCGTTTTCACCGTTTTGAAAAATCGAAAACAGAAAACGGCTTGAAAACGACAAAGAGAACAGGCCCTAAGCCTCTCACATGACCCCTACCTGTACACTAAGGCTGATCCGTTTCCCTTTCAAACCTCTTTCCATTTTCCATTCAAATTAAAAAATAATAATAAAAAAAAAAGACAATCCAAAATACATTATCTAAATACTTATATCTTGTTTGAGTCCCTTTTTTATCAAATATTTATTTTTTTAAAATTCATTTTTAAACATACATTCTTAAATAAAATAATTTTATAAGTAAATTGAAAATTTTATCTTATTTTATAATCGCATGTTTTTTTTAAAAATCACTATTAAAAAATACAACTTTTTCCCTAGAATTGCACTGCTTAGCAACCAATAAATAACTAATATCTCCATAATATCATTGCCCTAATTAGCCCCACCATTACAATCAATCCCTCCAACTCCAACTTTATTTATCAGCAGTCACTTGCTAGAATGTTGTACTTCATTCTTCAATTCTTGTACATTCTCAATCATAATTTCATCCATAAATAATCCTAAAATAAGAAGGGGGAAAAAAATTATAACTCCAGGGAGGCGCGAATTGTGTTTTCAGTGCGTTCTCCCTATATAAGCATAGAGATACACACCTTCAGTGTGTGTTTGTAGGTGAGAGAAAGGCATACTGTAGAGAGAGAGGGAGAGAGAGAGAGAGAGAGAGAGGAGTGCCACCACCAAACACACAGCATAAAACTGCTATCTTCAAATCAAAAACCCTAGTTACTTGCGAGCCACCGACCGAGGATGGACGCCGAGTCAACTCAGTTCCAGCAAGCACAACTCGCGGCGATTATGGGGCCGGACCCGGCGCCCTTCGAAACCCTTATTTCCCATTTGATGTCCTCCTCAAACGAGCAGCGATCCCAGGCCGAGTCAATCTTCAATATGCTCAAACAGACCGATCCCAACTCGCTAGCCCTCAAGCTTACGCACCTCATGTCGTCATCCCCTCATCATGAGGCCCGTGCCATGTCCACCATTCTTCTCAGGAAGCAGCTGACTCGGGACGACTCGTTCATCTGGCCCCAACTCAGTGATGCGACTCGCTCAGCCGTTAAGAACATCCTCCTCTCCTCTATCCAGCGAGAGGATTCCAAATCCATCATAAAAAAGCTATGCGACACCATATCGGAACTCGCCTCATCGCTTCTCCCAGAAAACCAGTGGCCGGAAATTTTGCCCTTCATGTTTCAATGTGTAACTTCCGATTCCCCAAAGCTACAGGAATCTGCTTTTTTGATATTCTCCCAATTAGCCCAGTACATCGGGGATACATTAATTCCATTCATAGTGGATTTGCACACCGTCTTTCTAAATGTGTTGAACAATTCTCCGAATCCTGATGTGAAAATTGCGGCCTTGAGTGCGGTTATTAATTTCATTCAGTGCTTGACGAGTTCAAACGATCGCGATCGATTCCAGGATTTGTTGCCCGCGATGATGAGGACCTTGATGGATGCATTGAACTCCGGACAGGAGGCAACCGCCCAGGAAGCATTGGAGTTGATGATAGAGTTGGCTGGAACTGAGCCCAGGTTTCTACGCAGGCAGATTGTGGACGTGGTGGGGTACATGTTGCAGATAGCCGAGGCCGAGAATTTTGAAGAGGGTACAAGGCATTTGGCAGTAGAGTTTGTGATTACTCTGGCAGAGGCACGTGAGAGGGCGCCTGGAATGATGCGCAAGTTGCCTCAGTTTATTGATAGGCTCTTTGCCATTTTGATGAAGATGCTTGTGGATGTTAATGATGAACCTGCTTGGCACGGCGCACAAGCTGAGGATGAAGATGCTGGGGAGACGAGTAATTACAGTGTTGGGCAGGAGTGTTTGGATAGGCTAGCGATTGCCCTTGGCGGGAACACAATTGTCCCCGTGGCCTCTGCACAGTTGCAAGCTTATTTAGCAGCTCCAGATTGGCAAAAGCATCACGCGGCTCTCATTGCCCTCGCACAAATTGCGGAGGGCTGTTCAAAGGTATAAACAATGGTTAAGTTTCTATTCGAAGTGCATTTTTATTGTTTATTGAATTTGTTGACTCCGAATAAATATTACGTAGCAATATATACTTTTTATATGCATGACAGTCCATACACACTCCTACGTGGCAATATATACTTTTTATGTGCATAACAGTCCATACACACTCCTACAATTGTACCTGTCAGTATAGGTTATTAAAAACTTCGTTATCTCATTTAGTAGTATAATCTAGATGAAAATGATCATTTGGCAGATGTTGAACTTGGTTTGTAGTTTTGGATAAGTTTGATGGAGTAACTTCAGATTTTTATTTATTTTTTGTTTTTCCTATATAGATGTTCATATGTGTATATGCATGATGTAATATCACTTATCCAGAAATGTATGATGCAACAGTAATGTGATGCGAATTTTAATTCCATAGTAATATATTGTCGCCTGTTATTGTCTATACTCTATTGTAGCCACATTTTTTAATCTTGAAACTCTATGCAAGTTAAGTGCTAACTAATCTTGAAACTCCTCTCGATTCGATATTTGCTCTTGATTAACTTTGTTTGTTTGTGGGAATCTGTCTGAGTTTGATACAATAATGTGGGATGTTGTTGGGCTTGTTAAAGCGATGTCATGGGGTTCTGTTGATTTCTGGTGTAGTGAAGTCACAAAGTTTGTTTCCCCATTGGTCCTGTCTATCAATTTGGAAGTTATTTTTTATAATTGTGAAAGCTCCTCACAATTTACTTGTTACAGACGATGATTAAAAATTTGGAACAAATAGTGAGCATGGTTTTGAATTCCTTTCAAAATCCTCACCCTCGCGTTAGATGGGCTGCAATTAATGCAATTGGTCAGCTGTCAACTGATTTGGGCCCAGATTTGCAAGTTCAGTACCATCAGCATGTTCTTCCGGCTCTAGCTTCAGCTATGGATGATTTCCAAAATCCTCGAGTACAGGTTTGTAGATCTAGTTTCTCTATCGAATACTTGATGTAACTGTATATTTTTGACTTCGTCTTGTATTTCCTTCTTCCTTGAATGTGAACTTGCTTCCTGGCTTTAAGTATGAAGCCCATGCTATGGTGATCTTTATATTACCTTGTCTTTTTATAAATGTTTTTGGGCATTCTTGAATGTAAAGGAACATAAGATTTTGGCTCTCTGTTCTAAATGTTGAACTATATCATGTAATAATAGTCTAGAGGCCATGTTTGAGAAACCTTTGAATTCCTCATCATTTTATTTGAGATTAATGTTCTCGCCTGTTGTGAAACCGAAAAAAGTTGGCATTCCATAGTGAGAAATACTTCATGTTCTGTTACAAAAGAATTCAGGGAAATTTGCTAATGTTTCCTCGTTTCCATTCATGCTCAGTGATCTCTACCTCTGTAAACAAGTTACTAGGTTTAGTTTGTTCGCGAATGAGTGGTTGTTACATTTTAGCTCTGCTTGTGTTTGTTATGACAGGATTCTAATGTTCATATATTAATTATCTGCATATTTTTTGTGATGTTATTTTGTCTGCCATTGTATAAATTGGAATGAATTATTTAATCGCAAGACATTTGTATAGATAAATTACAATTATGAAGACTAAAGGTGTAACGCTCCGAAACCTATGTCTCGGAGGTTACTCAAATAATTCCTTTAACCATTATAAAAGTTGATCGACACATTGTAGTACAAAGAATTTGAAAAACTCTGCGGAATAAAATAAGCTATTTTATGGTCTCGTAATATGTCAAATAAATTCAATTCGCTAATGAAATATAAATCCATCGATTTTGAAAAATTAATGTCTGATTGCAAAATAACTTTAAACTAAATATAAATACTAAATAGTGAAAGCAAATTAAGTTCTTAATCCCACGACACGGACTCTGCCAGCGGTCTCAACCTCCAACTTCGATCAATCATGTATCTGTAAAACATTTTAAATGTGGAATGAGCATACGAATGCACTTAGTACAAATTCCATGCAAGTATTTTCACAGTTTAATATAAAAAGTAGGTGAATTACGCACATAATATAACTTTTCTAGTGTGATAGAAACTCATATGATTCTCACTTAAGTCATACCTTTTCTCAATCTCCACTTAGGATATTTAGCCCTATGACCGGTTTCCGTGTAGATCTACATAATAATATTCTATGGTATGACCCACAGGATTATTCTTTAATTTGGATCACATAATAGCACATAAATTATTTAACTTGAAACATTAAAAAGTGAAAACACGATACCACTTGGCACATATAGATATCCATACCTTATTCGTTAAATTGCTTGTATACTCGAGCTATTTAAGACTGAAAATTCTTGTGAACGAATCTCGAGCGAGCCAAAAATTTTGTTCTTTTCCTTTCTTTTTCTTTCTTCTCTCTCCCATTTTCCCCCCTTTCTCACGTTTTCTCTGCCTCTCTCTCTCTCTTTTTTATTTTCTCTCTTTCTCTTTTTTCTCTCTCTCTAAATTTGTGTGAATTGAAGTGCAACAAGAGAGTATTTATAGGTGTGATTTGATAAGGATAGTTACCTAATTAGAATTCTAATAGGACTCTTAATTTAAATTTAGATTGGTCTTTCAACAAACAAACTTATCATGAAATTCGACTTTAAAAAAATTATAACTGCATGATGATAAGATTCTAGAGTGGAAATGTGCAAATTTCGAGTTTTATCTTCGATAATAATTTAATAGATATCCAAAATAATATTAAAATTTAATTTTCATGTAAAACTCACATATATCCAATTGTTAGGAATATTAACACAATGTCCCTAGAAAATGGTAAAGTTGCTAGGTTACCCTAAAATCTCAAAACTTGCATTTATGCTTCATAGTATATTGTACGTATTTTTGGGGTATTACAAAAGGCATATTGATTATCAATTTATTTTTGTTCTATTCATAATAGAAATAGCTATCGTTTATGCATTGTTTTATTAGGTTCATTTCTATTGGATTGTGTCATTGTGGTAAGTGTAAAATAGGACAAAAATAGACAGTTTGGCTCAAACCAAATCCTAGTTGCTGTGAACAGTCTGGACTGATTAGCACCTTATTAATATATATTGACTTTCTTTTCCTCCTTAAAGGGACAGAAAGTTTTTTTTTTCCTGCTTTTATTGCACTTTAAATCTTATTTCTATAAGTTGGATTTGCATCCGACCCTATGGCTGAAGAAAATTAGCTAAGATGTGATGAGATTATGTGACTGAAGGATTAAGTAATTTGTTTGTGTGCATATATGCGATTGGCGTAAATTAACCATCTTGGGCTTCAAGCATTAAGGAAAATTTTGCCTTGTAGTTCACTGATGCTATGCTTGTGAATTTTGAAGTTCGTTATATCTTTATTAGTCTTTCTTGTGCATTCTTGTCCATTTCTTCCTCTACTGTTGTGCTTTAACTGATTCTCGTGATAGCTTCCTTTTTAACTACCACTAATTTTGACATTCTTGTGTAATTTGTACAAATTCTTTCAATTCCAGATTGAAATTTAAATTTCTTGATTTATTTGTTAGATTTGTTTTTACGAAAAGTCAACAATATGTATGTATGTGTTTTTCTTCTCTTTATGTGGGCCATCTTGAAGAGAAAGAAGTACCTGCTCGGCTGCTCTAGGAAGAAATATTCCGCAATGCATTCCAGTCATTTATTCTTGACAAATTGCATTTTTTTTTAAATGTGATAAGCCATTTTGTAAACGAAATAATCTTAAGGTTATCTTGTAGGAAAGTGAAAGTCATTCTGAATTAAAATGAAAAGAGTGCGATTTTTAGTTCTGAAGTCATTATGAATAAAAATGAAGGGAGTACCCTTTTTAGTTCTTACTTCTTATGGAAGAGGTTGAAGGCATATTGTTATAAATTAAAGAATTAGGACTGCACAATATGCCAAACATATTTCTCTGGCTTTTGGTAGTTCCTGCTATCTGTAATCTAACTTGTATATTGTCTACCATAATTCTGTTAAATGTTGATTCCTGTTAATTAATGCTGCTATCAATGAACATTTGTCTGATTGTCCTCATCTCGTGGCAATGACATAGCTGTGGTTTCTTCGGTTCGTTTTTGAGTTGTTGCTGTTATACAGGCACATGCAGCATCAGCCGTGCTTAATTTCAGTGAAAATTGTACCCCAGAAATTTTAACGCCTTACTTAGATGGAATAGTGCACAAGTTGCTTCTACTTCTACAGGTACAAATTCAGAGAAAATACAATATATTCGTACAAATTTTTACATGGAAGCTTATGCCTATGCGTTAGAGCATACAGTCATGTTTCTCTAGTAAACTGCTTTTGTTATATGATTTCAGAACTCCAAACAAATGGTGCAAGAGGGGGCCCTAACTGCTTTAGCTTCAGTTGCTGATTCATCGCAGGTACAGCATTCTGAAATTATTATGTAAGTGTTAATTTTATTTTTCTATTCTTTGCCTGTATACTGAGTCTGTTAATTGTATTGACAGGTGCACTTCCAGAAATACTATGATGCGGTTATGCCGTACTTGAAAGCTATCTTGATGAATGCTACTGACAAGTCTAACCGCATGCTTCGTGCCAAAGCCATGGAATGCATTAGCTTAGTTGGGATGGCGGTTGGAAAGGGGAAATTCAAGGAGGATGCCAAGCAGGTAAATAACAACAGACTTAGTTTTGGATGTGTGTCTTGTGGAATTTAATATATTTCTTCACGTTACGAGGTGATTAGTTGTTTGTTCGTTGAGTTCTTTTAGTTCTTACCTTAATCCTTTATCCTTTATAAACACGACATATTCTTATTTTTTCTTGTTTAGGCCCAGCTCATTTTGAACTAAATATTTGGTCAACTTTAGCTGATCAATGTTTTTTGCTATCGTTATCATGACATTAATCTCTCAATTGTCTTCTCACGCAAGGTCATGGAAGTGCTTATGTCATTGCAAGGATCTCAAATGGAGACAGATGATCCAACTACAAGTTATATGCTACAAGTATGCCTCCATTCATGGAAGCTGACGATTCAAAATTTTTATTATATTTTTGCATATCTAAACTCTTCCAATATTACTTCTTACTTTATTATAGGCATGGGCCAGGCTATGCAAGTGCTTGGGACAGGATTTTCTTCCTTACATGAGCGTGGTCATGCCTCCTTTGCTTCAATCTGCTCAGCTGAAACCTGACGTGACTATAACGTCTGCCGACTCAGACAATGAAATCGATGAATCAGATGATGAGAGGTCATCTTTGTTCTTAAAATCAATATCCTTTCTTATCCTTCGACGTTCTTTTTGCTTTGTTACGTGACATAATACTTTTTGCTTTGTGCGGGATGAAATTACCATACCATATTTATGGTCTTTGTACAATTATTTATATTAGGTTTGAGCTTTCCTTTGAGACCTGGTAAATCATCCATTTGATCTCTAGCACAAAATAATTACACTATTATTCTTCTGTGGTAATTAAAATTGTACTATTATTCTTCTCTCTTGTAGTTAAAACGTAGTGTTCTTGGTTCCTTGCCCGATCCATTTTACCCATTTTTTTTTTTTTAACTCGCACTAGCGTTTGAATGAGCTCTGCTTTAAAACAATTAGAAATTTTAGCCGCTCTAATTACTAACGATTTTTACATTATTATGCCATAAGTACCTCCCTGGTTATCACACTTCCAATGTCTACGTTTTACTCTCATCTATTAGCCATATTTGAGGAAGAATAATGCTATTTATCATTATAATGATGGAATATCGGTGATGTGACAATTTAGGTGGAATAATGGGATATAGCAATTTAATCCTCCTCTCTTATGAAAATTCAACTTTCTATCCCATTATTCCACCTAAATTGTCACATCACCTATGTTTCATTATTATAATGATAAATAGTATTATTCTTTTTGGAACTCTTTACACTTTCATGAACTTCATTGGCATCACCTCCAGAAGACCTTAGTACGCTCCTGTCATTTTTCCTTGTTCCTATACAAATATATAAAACAGTAAACTTCTAGAGAATACTAATGTATGCATAATTATTTCAATAATTGAGAAAAATTCCGTCAATCATCTAAATTTTTGAAAGAAGCGAAAGAATCTATTCTCTCTTTTATAATGTTGGGTGTGCAAGAGTGCTTTCAGTATTTTGTAGGATATGAGCTGCAACATGAAAGGTTATACATCTTGAGGAATCAAAAGCATGTATTCTTTGTTTAACTTATTGTATGTTTGGTTTTGGTTTTGTTTGCAATTCTACGACACTTTCCTACCTGTCTTTTCTAATTGAGTGGGACATTATAAGAGGAAATAGGTGGCCACGTTTTCCATCGTTTCCACCTAATGGTATGTAACAATTGTAATACTGCAGTATGGAGACCATTACCCTAGGGGATAAAAGAATTGGGATCAAGACTAGTGTCCTAGAGGAGAAAGCCACAGCTTGCAATATGCTATGTTGCTATGCTGATGAGTTAAAGGAAGGTTTCTACCCATGGATTGATCAGGTTGGTTAAGATACATTGGTTTATGTATTCCGTCTTTGACTATTAATCAGAATTTGAAGTTGTCTTCATTATTATGTGGTACAGGTTGCCCCAACATTGGTTCCACTTTTGAAATTTTATTTCCACGAGGAAGTCAGGAAAGCTGCTGTTTCAGGTTATATAAGTTTCAGTAGAGAAAATATACCTTGTTTACATATTGATGGTTGCTATTAGATGCTATTAAACATTGATGTTTTTTCAGCAATGCCGGAGCTATTACGTTCTGCAAAGTTGGCTGTAGAGAAAGGGATGGCTCAGGGCCGTAATGACACATATGTTAAGCAGTTGTCTGATTATGTAATACCTGCTTTAGTGGAAGCTTTACACAAGGTGGTGTTTACCTGTATTTAAAGAAAAAAATGGCATATGCAAAGCTTTGATCTTGACATTATGGTGCTTTATATCTGGGTAGTGACAATATGAATTAATGTCATGCAGGAACCTGATACAGAAATATGTGCGAATATGCTGGATGCGTTGAATGAATGCCTGCAGGTGGGTTAGTTTTATCATACTTGGGACCATGTAGATAATATATTGTTTAAATTGCATGCGCATATTTCAACAGTGCTATTCTGCTTTTGCAGTCTTCTCTTTTGGACTTGTGTGTAACATTACTCTTAACAACTCCACAATAAACTTAATAGATTCGCAAATTTTTTGTCTTGGAATAGACAAAATTCAAAAAGTTCATCTCTTTAAAACTGGTTGTACAGTAGCATTTGTTTAACAAATTATATTCTATAAACTCAGCGATCTGATTGTTGATTATGTTTTACTAAGCATTTTCCTGGATTGACTGACCTAATGAAGTCCCCTTGGATAGAGTACATTCCTAATATAACTTGTTAGAGGTGCTTGAGAGTGCCAAGGTAGGCAATAGAATGGCCCAAAATTAATGTGGGTTGATGTTTTGATTGCATTGGATCTTTTGGCTGATGTTTGATGGATAGAATGAAGTGATGAAAAAGATTCGAGCGGAGACCCCAAATATGGCTTAATTAGTTGCTGCTGTTTTTCTGAATTTAACATGTTTGACGTTGGCAGTAAATTCATCATTCCCTATTATCTGTTTCAGATTTCTGGACCACTTCTAGATGAAAACCAGGTTCGAAGTATCGTGGAAGAGATAAAACATGTGATCACAGCTAGCTCTAGTAGAAAGAGAGAGAGAGCTGAGAGATCCAAAGCTGAAGATTTTGATGCCGAGGAGGTAGAACTGCTTAAAGAGGAAAATGAGCAAGAAGAAGATTTATTTGATCAAGTTAGTTTATTATTATTATTTTTTTTCCAAATATGATGTCAGTATTCCATGTATTTAGTTTTTTAATCAGATAAAAGTGGAAGATTAATGTATGTCTTCTTTTCTGTCTTTAATTGGTCAGGTTGGTGAAATCTTAGGAACTTTGATCAAAACGTTCAAGGCTTCTTTCTTACCTTTCTTTGATGAACTGTCATCATATGTGATGCCTATGTGGGTAAGCTTTAACTCTTCATCCCCCTTGCAACTGCCATCTTCTTTCTTTTTGCCTGGGGCCAATGGTTAGGTAAAGAATTGCATTGGAAAATTGAACAATATTTTTGGTTTTTTATCCATTGTTCTTTGCCTGATCATCACTAATCTTGATTTTCTTCTAGGGAAAGGATAAAACAGCTGAAGAGAGAAGAATCGCAATTTGCATATTCGATGATGTAGCTGAGCAGTGCCGTGAAGCAGCTTTAAAGTATGCTTGCTTAACATGCATGTTCTGAAATTTGGTTGCACTTTCCGAAATTCTAATGCAGTTGTTCTCTTTTGTGAGCCAGGTACTATGATACCTATCTTCCTTTTCTTTTGGAAGCGTGCAATGATGAAAGTCCAGATGTCCGACAGGTTTGTACAAACTTCACAGCAAAGTATTTTGACCTAATGTTTGCTAATGCTCTCCGAATCTATTTTAACTGTCTCATTGCTATTTTCAGGCTGCTGTATATGGGCTTGGTGTTTGTGCAGAATTCGGTAGCTCTGTGTTTAAACCACTTGTTGGAGGTATATGTGATTTCAGTCTTACACCATGGAGATTTTCAGCTTTATATTCTTTAATTGACCTTGTTTATTACGTGGTTTAGAGGCTCTTTCGAGGCTTAACGTGGTTATCGGGAACCCGAATGCTATGCAACCTGATAATGTGATGGCATATGATAATGCGGTTTCTGCTCTGGGAAAGATATGCCAATTTCACCGTGGTGGCATTGATTCAGCTCAGGTGGTTTATTTTTGCTGGTTATTTATTTGATTGATAAAGCTGTTTTGTGATTGAAGTATGGCCTCGGTTAGATTTGATGAATCTGAACCACAAGCATGAAGTTGTCCAGAAAAGTCGAGAACTCAGCTATTTCTTATTCTTAAGATCTTAAGAATAATGGAGTTGTATTTTTCTTCATTGCAAAATTGCAATTCTAAAGCGAAAATTGGATTGCTCAATGTTTCACAGCTTGTGGTTTCCTGATGTCTACATTTTTGACGTCATTGCAATTTTTTTAGAACAGTTTACTGTTGAATATATTCTTCTGTAACGAATCATACTATCTTGTTCCTATTTTGTTTTTTCTACTTCCTGCTGTTTGCGTGTCTGTGTGAATTTGTAAATGGAAGACGCCTTTTTATCATTTTGTGCAATGGTATTTTTTTTTGAGAAAAATGTTGTCAAATCATTCTGGAAGAGTTATCTTCTGTGTATAAAGATATATTTCATTTGCTTATATCTCCTGTTAATTCCTGCACATTTATGCCTGAATGTTACTAGCAGGTAGTCCCTGCCTGGTTGAGCTGCTTACCTATAAAGGGTGATCTTATTGAAGCAAAAGTTGTTCATGAGCAGCTTTGCTCAATGGTCGAGAGGTAGGTGATTGAGACTGCTCTGATTTGGCATTGTTGGAAATCAGACTGTGTTGCTAACAATCCTCACTTCTGTATATTGACCTGGTTTTCCTCTTGTAGGTCCGATAGGGAACTTCTGGGTCCCAACAATCAATCTCTCCCCAAAATTGTTGCCGTATTTGCTGAGGTCAGTTCTCACTATATGACCAGTTAATAACTAAGTGTGCATTGTTAATAACTAAGTGTGCATTCTATTGAGCTAATTCCAAAAGAGTTACAATCTAATTAGCTTCCACCTGAATAGGAGATCTTTAGACATTAATATACGAGGATTTTCTCCGAAACTGTGACCATTTTATTTTTGGTCTTGCGTGTTCAGAGAATTCTCCTATCTTTGAACATTTGCCTCAAAAGAAATGTGTATTGTTCGTAGAGACTGCAATTTGACTATCAACCTTTTCTTCTGCTTCAGGTTCTATGTGCAGGAAAAGATCTTGCTACAGAGCAAACTATTAGTCGAATAATTAATCTGTTGAGGCAGCTTCAACGGACACTACCACCATCAACTCTTGCCTCTACATGGTCATCCTTGCAGCCTCAGCAGCAACTTGCATTACAGTCAATTCTTTCATCTTAGTGCACAAGGGGACAACATTTTTTTCATGTGGGTTACTGCTGTTTTGTGCTAATCATACATTAGTTAGTTAATTATTCATTTAAGTTGTTCACAGCATTCATTTGCATAAGGTCTATGCATCAGCCTCCTGTTAGTTATTTTGTCCAAGTGTCAATGCCATTTGCGAGTAAAATATGGACTGCCGTTTGCAGAATGTGTAAAACACAAGCTGTCGTCGCTTCTTGCTTTAGAGAAGAAAAGAGCAAGAGCAAGAGCGGGGGTTTAGTTGTTTGTGGTTTGTGAGATTTTTATTGGTCAATTATGAGATTTGAGGTTCAGTGGCAATTCCTGTTGCAGTTTTGATCCAGTCATGTTTTTCACGTTATGGATTGTTTTATAGTACCAAGTATTTATTTGTACATGGTGATTTTTTTTTTTTGTTTTTTTTGGGATTTATGGTTTTTAATTAAATACCTATATGGGTATTTGCTACAAATGGTTGTACAACGTATCCCGGATCTGTTTCCTACATCTATGTACATTTCTCGATAAATTAATCAAAGAGTTGAGATGCTTTTTCTTCACTTGAATCAATAATTCTTGATTCTGCTTATGATATTGGGGAAAACACATGAATATGCAAAAAGTTCGACTCAATGCCGAATGCTATGATGTTCATGTAGATGATACTTTAATCAACACTTTTCTTTGCGTTACCACGGCCTCTTTGAATCACACCAAGTTGTTCACAGCATTCATTTGCACAAGGTCTATGCATCAGCCTCCTGTTGGTTATTTTGTCCAAGTGTCAATGCCATTTGCGAGTAAAATATGGACTGCCGTTTGCAGAAAGTGTAAAACACAAGCTGTCGTCCCTTCTTGCTTTAGAGAAGAAAAGAGCAAGAGCAAGAGCGGGGGTTTAGTTGTTTGTGGTTTGCGAGATTTTTATTGGTCAATTATGAGATTTGAGGTTCAGTGGCAATTCCTGTTGCAGTTTGATCCAGTCATGTTTTTCACGTTATGGATTGTTTTTTAGTACCAAGTATTTATCTGTACATGGTGATTTTTTTTTTGTTTTTTTGTTTTTTTGGGATTTATGGTTTTTAATTAAATACCTATATGGGTATTTGCTACAAATGGTTGTACAACGTATCCCGGATCTGTTCCCTACGTCTATGTACATTTTTCGATAAATTAATCAAAGAGTTGAGATGCTTTTTCTTCACTTGAATCAATAATTCTTGATTCTGCATATGATATTGGGGAAAACACATGAATATGCAAAAAGTTCGACTCAATGCCGAATGCTATGATGTTCATGTAGGTGATACTTTAATCAACACTTTTCTTTGCTTTACCACGGCCTCTTTGAATCACACC
>CAIGRK010072223.1:0-15902 GCA_903798315.1 Fraxinus greggii
TTGTTTGGCATAGTAAGTAAAAATGTGACCGTTGCAATATGGATTTAGCCACCATTTTTTACCAAATTTTCTCATGATGGGACCCATAAATTTGAAAAAAAGGGCCAAAAAACTCACTTTTACGTAAAAATAATTTCAAACAAACAGGGGCTAAATAGACAAATTTTCATACATCAATATTAAAGAGAGGATAGATGGATCCCATCAACAGAAATGTGCATGATTAATGACACATTAAGACATTAAGATTCAATGCATAGAGACAACTAAACCTGCAATAATTGTAATTAAACTAAATATTAATTAATTATGACCTTTTACACTTCAGTTATTTCCCTTGTACATGGAATTTTTTGTCCAACAGTGTACAAGTGCAGCTTGATCGAAATTTTTTTATTTTTTGGCCAATTGTTAGTGAAAAATTAATAAGTGTCCCTTGGATAATCTCAGACAAAATCTCTTGTATATGTAACATCTCTCTTTACACTTTGACTGCACAAGTGTGTGTGTGTGTAATGGTACTTGGACAGGGTTAGTAGACATGTGATTCTCTTTTTAAAAATAAAAAATAAAAAATTGTCCAATTAAAATTTGACATGTGTCCATTGAAAATAAAATTTGTCAATGACCATGTTCGTGTAGCATTACTCAGTGTGTATTGTGTGGGTGACAAGTCCTAGGTTCATCTCCAGAAGTCCCAATTTTGGTCCCATTTCTTAAAATTTATTTTTTTTCAACCCATTTCAGCATTCACAATTTTTATCAATTTTTCAATTACATATTTCATCTATTTTTATCAAAATTTACTAAAAATACGATTTTTACCAAAACCAAACATGGGCTAATTATGATTGAGGGATGCCCTACCGACAAGTAAACGGTACCTTTGAATGTGATGTAGGACTAATCCCTAACCTTGGCAGCCGAAAGGCCTTTATTGTTAGTTTAGTATTTTCATGTTTATCATCTCAAATACTCAGATTCTCTTGCTGTTGGAAACAAATAATAGGGGGCTTGATGACAGCAATAATGCATCATTTGTTCATTACTCTTATAATCGAACATGACTTAATGATTAATATTGTGTTGGACAATGAGCAATTATTTGAAGGCTGTTGTTGGTAGCGGGAGAGCATTTCTGATGTCACTTTATAGCTTGTAGATTCCTCCACATTATCATAGGATGCGATTGTTTAATTATGTAGACCAGGGCAATCTACCTATTTTATATTTTGAAGTTTTCCACGTAAATTTTGTATTTTTTTTAGGGTCCGTTTGATAGCAAGGGTGGAAAGTGAATGGAAAGAAAATGTTTTACAGGGAAAATAATTACCTAAAAATTGTTTTACAGAAAATTTTTAATTAAGTGTGTTTGATTAGTATAATTTTTCGTTTGAAAAATTTTTAAATTTTGGATCTTTGTGTATTCATTTAATTTTGTTTTATATGAAAATTATTCATAAAAGTGATAATTTTTTTTACAATTGATTATAAAATTTGTTTTCATTGCCAAAAAATAGAAAACAAAACAAAAATATTTTCAAGAAAATTATTTTTNGTTTGACTTTGTTTTACATGAAAATTGTCCATTAAAGTGATAATTTTTACCACAATTGGTTATAAAATTTGTTTCCATTCCGAAAAAGTTAAAAAAAAAAAAACGAAAAAGAAATTTGTTTCCTAAAAAATCATTTTTTTCATCAAATTTTAGTGTTCATTTGAGTTTGTTTTACATGAAAATTGTCCATTAAAGTGAATTTTTTTTTTTTTTTATACAATTGGTTATGACGTCTGTTTCCATTGCCAAAAAAGGTGACGTGGCGGGTGGGGAGAGAAAATTTAGACTATCAAACAGCGCAAAAGATGGAAAATGGAAAAAAAATTTCTAGTTCCATGGAAAATTTTGTATATCAAACAGGGCCTTACTTCTCTGTTTTCTAATTTTTCCAGCTTTTAAATAATTTTCTAAAGAATGATTCTATGGAGAAATCGAGAAATTATTCTCAAAAGGTATTTGGTTGGTTGCAATAAAATTTTCTGATATATGACTGCCTTTCGATCAAGATTATTCGTATAGCAAAAAAGTTGTCTTGATATCTATTGTTTGTATCTATGAATTTTATTTTTATTTTTTTATTTATTTTTAATTCTACTCTTAACTTCTAGCAAACAAATAGATGTAACTGTCATACCCAGAAAATGAATTAGCAATTCTTGTATGTAGCTTCAAGCAATCAATCTTACCTTATATCTGTTAATCAATATATCTGCTTGCTCTTCTTTTTCAGTATTCCACTACACTATTGAAAGATCAACTAATTTCTAAGAGTGATCTCACGTGATGCACTCGATTTAGCTATTGACTGCATTAAATACTATCCTTGTAAGAAAGAATGATTTTAAAGGATTGGTCATTGTGTGTCATCACCCACCACCTATCCTACTTGAGTTAAGCCGCTTTGCCATAAATTATTGCTCACTTATTTGACAAATGCAATGATGGTAGTAGATGACTGGATGCAAAGATTGACTGCTTTTTAAACGATCTAATGACAGAAGGAAGATGACAATTTTTTCTGACAATGTAGCATGACTGCCTACATATTCCTTCAAGATTTTAACTGCAAAGCTATAGTTAAAATGCCCAACATCTATTCATGTACCCATTAGTCAATGGCGGATTTAGGAGGGAGTGGGATGGGCTTTAGCCCAGTCCCCTCTCAGCCCATTTCCATTTTTAATGGGTAGAAAAAAATTTATTGGTAATTTTTTTTTTAATGTGCGAACTTTTTTCTTTATATATATTAGCCCAGCTTAAAATTTTTTTTAGTTCAGTCCTAAAACCGCTTCTATTTTTAGTGCTGCGCTGAAGTCACAGGTAGTTAACTTTCATGAGGTCAGTGGAGTGCAAACTCTTCACGCACAAAGATTATTCTTTACAACAATCACTTCTGGCTGTAGAAGCCACTGGTGTGGCTGTTGGAAAACTAGATTGAATCAGAAACCACAAGCTAAAACGAAATAGTTTGGCAAATTGCTGTTTGTTTCGATAAATTCAAATCTGCAGGAGCGAGTAGTACCAATTGAAAAATGAAAAATAAAACGATGCTTTACCTCTTGTAGCGTGAGCAAATGCAAAAACATGTGATTCACACACCACAGTATCCTAGATATTCTCTTTAAGATGGCTAAAGAAGTTGTGGTCACCTTTTGTATTTTGGAAGCTAGACAAGAAGTCAAGAAGATTCTTAATTGAAGAAGATCGTACGAATAATCAAGAGACAAGAAATCTATTTGAATTGATTGATCAAATTTTCACTGAATTAACATATCTCGACTCAAATAGTACTAAAGTAATTTATTTCTAGTATTCAATAACCGAGCTCCGAGAGAAATAAGTTATCGATCGCATGATAGCATCGCTCTTGCTCAGAGGACTCGTGTAAGGCTGGATGGAATGAAGGGGAAAGGTTTACAAATAAATCAATCAAATGTACCTAGTAAATTCTAATGAATGGAGCAAACAGTCCTACCAAAACATTTTACATGTTATCATCTTTTATGATCAAGATGAGCCATTCACCTAATTATGAAACAAACAAGAAGATGGCCCATCAGATTATGTTGTCTAGCTCTGTTTTAGACAATGAAACCTATTTTAGTTGTAGGTGTTGGTTAAATTTGATGCATAAATTATATTCTCACACCTAAACACGAGCACGAAAAATGAACAAATTATAGCAACTTACTGAAATGTAGAAAAAGTAAAAAAATTAAGGAAATAAAATCAAGTTATGTATGTTATTACAAATATCCTTAAAACAGATTTCGTTTCATACATGGTTGCTAACAAAATCAAATGAACATTTGTATTTCAATACAAAATGCTTTTTCCAAAATTAATACAAAACAATATTAATTTTGTCGACGAACCAAAGTTTGACCGTATAATTGGATGACATCAAACACTAAAACTCGAAAATAATTTCAGAACAATTTTGATAGAATTTGAAGAAGGAATAAATTTAGAAATCAATTATTTTGGAATTGATTTGGAGTACCAAAAAAAAAAAAAGGAATTAAAAGGATCCTATGTATATATTTTTGTTTATTCTAAACTGTTGCATCTTTCGGGACATATTTATTTTGACGATTAAATCGCTCCATTTTAAATGGAGACAAGATCTAATGGTCCAGACCATATCATATCCAAAAGTCATGACTCTTTATTATTCACACATGGTAGTTAAAGAGTCGCACTCAACCATGGTATATATTGAAAACTTATTCCAATTCACACATATTAATAACTCAATAACTCGTAGTAGATTATAAAATACCGTGCATGAATCATTTTAGCAAACATTTCATAAAACAACAACTATAATATTACCTGAAATAATAAAATTATATAGAAATTATCAAATTCATCTCAAGAAAAATATTTTTATTTTATTAATCAACAAAAATGTCTGAATGCAAAATATTTACTTTCCAAGACACTGTTCCTAACACTAGCATATCATAAGAAAAAATATTCTCAAAGAATTGACTCATTTCTTTGACAATAAAGTTCGTTTGATTGCAAGAATGGAAATTGGGTGGAAGGAAAATGAATTTCAAGGAATTGAATTGTTTGAAACTTATTTTACTGAAAAATATTGAAATTTTGGATCTTTTGATATTCGTTTGGCTTTATTTTTCATGAAAATTGTCCATTAAAGGGATAGAATTTGTTATAATTGGGGATAAAATTTGTTTCCATCACAAATTTTTTTTTTTTTTTTTTTGAAAAAGAACAAAGTTACCTAGAAAAACCAAGAAAAATGACCAAAAAGGGAGTTGGGTGGAAAACCATTTGCCAAGAAAATTTTGCCTATCAAACAAGCAAAAATATGGAAAATGAAAAACATATTCCCAGTTCCATGGAAAAGAAATACTATCAAACATGGCCTAACATTATCGTGCACGATAGGAATTTTTCTTCTTCATTTTAATTTATTGATTTCTTGTTCTTTTGCAGAATGTAGACAATCTCTTCATTAAATTTTTCCTACACTATTAATTAATTTAATAATTTAAAACTTTTGAAATGACCAATTTCTATTAGTAGTTACTTCATAGTACGTCAACACGCTTAAGAAAACCCTACGTCAGTCAACTGTGTGAAGCCCGCCCCAAAAATTTGATACGGTTACCCATCTTTTACGTCTTTATTAAGGTTACCCATCATTAGTGTGAGGTCCAATAGTTCCTTACAAGCAACCAAGTTCACATGCTTTGTGTGGATTCTTAAACTAGTTTGAAGGATCCAACGTATTGGATTATGAGCCACAACTAATCAAATACCACCCCACATCGAAGAACGATATCTGAAATGAGGATTACAATCGTATATCAACACAACGTTAGGCTTCAACACGTGAACCATCCACCGTTGCATCAAATTTGTGCATATTAATTCAATTACAAGTTCAAAAGGTGGCTTCGACTATGACTATATATAGTATAGCACTTATCGTCTCACTTACTTGGCACCCTAAATAAAGATTCACATTCTCATGTGCTTCGATTCTAGTTAATAATGTATTGGAGCCTTACTTGAAGTACACACAAGTTCGAGACCTCAAGCCTAATACTGGACATGAGTGTATTCAACAAGTCTACACGTCCAACCTAGTTCAACTGATATCGACTTGATTTTAAATCGGAATGTCATGCATGAGTTGGATCAACCCTTGACGCCATCTGTGAAACTGAATTTTCTTTTATAAGAAAAGGTGACTTACACTTTAAAGTAAAGAAACCAACAGATAGAATGAAGCTTCAATTGCATGCAACTGATCATGTCATCTCTCACCAAACTTTGTAAAATTATGTGATCAATAAAGCATTATAGGTAGGAGAGTTTTGGAATTAGGTCCTGGATTTAAGCTCAAAATTGGATAGCTTAGGGATGAATGATGGAATTCTTGTGGCGTCATTGCCATAAAGTAAACAAATAATGATGGAAAATCTGCAAAAGAAAATTGAAAAGCAAAACTACAATGTGATATTTTGCCATTCAATAATATCATTTCACTCGTCTACTAAGCCCTTGTTTGGCTTTCATCTCTTAAACCATATTGTTTTTTCAAACACATTTTAATCACATATTTTATGGGCTAATAACTTTTATCAGCCATTCAACTACACATTTCACTAACTTTTATTAACATCTGATAAAAATTTAATTTTGGCTTAATCACACAAAACGTCCCTATGTTTGGCATGTAGTGTGCAAAACGTCCCTACGTTTCAATTTTTTTCATTTTCGCCCCTATTTTAACGTTTCATTGAAAAAACGTCATTTTCACATATTTTAACGTAAAATGACCAATATACTCTCCTATATAAATAAAACAAAAAGGAAAATAAAATAAAAATAAAGAATAAATTGCAATCTTACTCCTAAACTTTTTAAAAAATGCAAATTATTTCAAAAATTTGAAACGTATGAACGTTTTGAACACTACTTGCCAAATGTAGGGACATTTTGTGTGATTAAGCCCTTAATTTTTACCGAACCAGATAGGGGCTAAATTCGTTTGGTTCCTAATAATCAATAGACTTAATGACGGGGGACTAAACATCCAATGTGCACATAACTCTCAAGTAGAATTAAAATGAGTCTCAATGTGGACATACTTAAAGAAAAGAAGAAACAAAGAATATAACCGCATTTCATAGTTCAATTCACCTTCTACATAGTAAATTGCCCTTCTTACTTTGATAAAAAGTGAAGAAATTGTACCTAACCTTGGCCTTAACAGTTAAAAAAAAAATTGCTTCTCATTCTCCATGGAAGACGCAGTTTTTCTTTTTGTGTTTATTTGTTCTCTTTATATTTTTACTTTAATGAAAAATAAGAGTATAATCATTTTTCACAAAATTTCGACTTTTTAACAATTATTATAAATGGATGGTTTCTCTCTACCAATAAGACTACCATTACCATAAAAGCAAAGGGTCGAGACCAAAATGATCTGTTTTAAAGAATGGGTACCAACTTGTCATTAGGAAAATAAATTTTATTTATTTTAACGTTTTCTTACCTTCTTATCTTTTTCCCTTGGAGCCATGGTTTCCAGTTTGAAAGTAAAAAAGCAATAGGCAAAGCAAAAAAAATAAATATAGCAAACCGTTAAAATCCAGTTCCCCCACTTTGTTTCTCTCTCACACGCACACTCAAAGAGAGAGGGGGAAGAGGAAACCTCGACAACGCCTATATATAATCCATGGAGAAAAAGCCTTTGTATTCCAACTACCTGTGAAGAAACTACTCACAACAATGAAACTTACCCCTTCTTTTTCTCAATGCTTACTTTCTTTTCTTTTTCTTTTTCTTGTTGCTTCATTTGCATCTGAAACTAGTGATGACGCTCTTTTCCTTTCTTCCAATCTGAAATTCCCAAAACAACAGGCTGAGAATCTGATTAAAGGGCTTAACTTATTTCCAAAACATGATATAAATTATCATCATGGGGAAGACTATAAATTTGGTGGATCAAGAATTGTCGAAAAGCGATTTGAATTCCCTTATCTCGGAGATTCTGGGGCTTCTGTTCAAGACTTGGGTCACCATGCTGGATATTATCGGCTTCCTCACACTAAAGATGCCAGGTACAAATTTTCTATGCCTATTTATATATATTATTGCTGTTCAATTTTGGTTTTGAAGAAGAAATAAGTGTATTGTTAGTTCTGTTCTTGGTAAGTCGTGTTTAAGTATTGTGATCACTACCACTATATTAGAGTTTACTTATGACTGTTGAGTTTAGATTTCTTGGGCTCCTAAAATGAAGAAAATAGGTAGTTCATCACCTTGTAATTAATTAGTCAAATTACATATGAATTTATTATTTAGTTCGAGTTTGAACATTGAAGACGAAAGTATATGCATGACCTTTGAATTAATTGTTCAATGTGGGATAATTTGCTGACTAAATAGCATTTGATTTATGGTCAGTGGAGCATATTGCGTGCTTGTAACTTGTGAGGAACTTATGACATGACTTGTGATATTACTTGCAAATGAAGCTTGGAAAAGTGATAGGAGATTTGATTTGTGCACGTGTCAGGGAAGAATTTTATAACTTCGAGCTGTCTATATATCGTCTAAGATATTCAATTCACTGTATTATGCTCTTATGTTCTTCAATTTTTCCGGAAGGACTGGTTGGTTATATCGAGACTAATGTCCTGTGAAAAGAAGGCTTCGGTTTAAATGGCCGTAATAATGTTTGCAGGATGTTCTACTTCTTCTTTGAATCAAGGAATGCTAAGAGTGATCCTGTTGTTATATGGCTAACTGGAGGGCCGGGGTGCAGCAGTGAATTGGCCTTGTTTTATGAAAATGGCCCCTTCCATCTAACAAGCAACCTATCTCTTCAATGGAACGATTTTGGATGGGATAAGGTACTTGGAAGAGCCTTCTTTTTAATCCAACGATTTTTATTTGAGTCAAACAGAACTTCTCTAACCTTTTCCTTTAGACATCTTTTTATGGAACTGTACCTTAATATATATCTTGTGTTTCACATATTAACTTTAAAATGTGATACAAGATGATCGATTAGCATATCAAACAGAGTTAATTTTTTTAGTCAATAATCAACATATATTTACCAAAGATCTCGAAATGCAGGTATCAAATCTTATTTATGTCGATCAGCCAACAGGAACAGGTTTTAGCTACAGTTCTGACGATGATGATATGCGCCATGGTGAGGAAGGTGTTAGCAATGATCTTTATGACTTCTTGCAGGTCTGTTTCTCCATGTATTTTGCCGATACTAAAAAGTCTCAATCTTATATACTGAGTTTTTCTGGTCTGTGCTGTTAGGCCTTTTTCAAGGAGCATCCACAGTATGCAAATAATGATTTTTACATAACTGGAGAATCATATGCTGGACACTACATTCCTGCTTTTGCTGCTCGAGTTCATCTAGGAAACAAGAACAAAGAAGGAATTCATATCAACCTAAAAGTATGTTCTTGAATTCATATACTTTAATCACGGACAGCTTCCAATTATTTTTACCCCGATACATATTTATAATGTACGTGTTCCTAAGCAGGGATTCGCTATCGGAAATGGGCTTACTAATCCGGAAATTCAGTATAAAGCATACACCGATTATGCTTTGGACATGAAATTGATTAAACAATCTGATTACAACAGCATGAGCAAGTCAGTTTCACAATGTGAACAGGCAATCAAGATTTGCGGTAATTTCTTATTCCAAATCCATAGGACGCCCAAAAACGGATTCTTTTTATTAATTCAGAATATGATACCTACTAGAATAATATTGAGTTGATTAATGTTACTGCTTAATTTGAAGTAGAATTCTCTATTTTTTTTTTTAAGGCGTTGATGGGGGAAATTCTTGTGTGGCTGCATACATGATTTGTAACGCCATATTCAACAGGATAGTAGGAATTGCAGGTGGTGTAAATGTAAGAGAAATTCTTTTAAGTCTTATCTGGGAACAATGGTTAAGAAATACTAGGACAATATAAAAAACGTTGTTCAACCTTATCTTTCACTTGCAGTACTATGACATCCGAAAAAAGTGTGAAGGCGACCTGTGCTATGACTTCTCCAACATGGATACTTTTCTGAACAAGAAATCCGTCAGAGATGCTCTTGGTGTCGGGGACATAGATTTCGTTTCATGTAGTTCTGCAGTGTATGATGCAATGGTGACAGACTGGATGAGAAATCTTGAAGTCGGCATTCCTACACTTTTGGAGGATGGGATCAAATTACTTGTATATGCCGGAGAGTATGATCTGATATGCAACTGGCTAGGTAAGATTTTTTAATCCTCATCAAAATATGGTAATTCCATTAGAAGGCAAGTAAATTTGATGGTATTTTTATGTTATGGATAGGGAATTCGAGATGGGTTCATGATATGGAATGGTCAGCACAGAAAGAATTTGTTGCAGCTCCCACTACTCCATTTTCAGTCGATGGCGTGGAGGCTGGATTGCAGAAAGGCCATGGACCTCTGACCTTCCTCAAGGTTCATAACGCTGGCCATATGGTTCCGATGGATCAGCCAAAAGCATCACTAGAAATGTTAAAGAGATGGATGCAAGGAAAACTTCCATTGACACTGGCAGATGGTCACCTTGCTCCTATGTGATTTCTTCCATAAAATTGGCCAAGAAAAAAACTTTTAGTTTGGAAATATTTTCATCTACGTATCTCATGTATGCAATACATAATTAAAGGCATTTTTTCCTCCAAAGTTTCGTTTCAATGCTTTCGGTTTTCATGTATATTACACCATTAAGTGGTTTTGCGTCAAGCATATTACACTTATTCTAATAGCGATTTAAACTCAGATTAATTGGATTATACGTGTAAATATTAATTATTGCAGTATCTACAGGAAATATTTGTTATAAATAACTAATGCTTCATCAATAAAGCATTATAGGTAGAAGAATTTTTGAAAATTTGATAGCTGAGGGACGAATAATGGAATTCTTGTGAGAGATCAAAAATTTGATAGCTGAGGGATGAATAATGGAATTCTTGTGGGCGATCATAGTCACAAAAGTAACAAGTAATGTTGGAAAATTTGGGAAAAAATTTGAAACCAAACTACTTGCTATCTTCTACCATTCAACAATATCACACTTTCATCTACAAAGTTTGTTTCATTCCTAATAATTGATAGAATTAATGACATGTTACCTTAATAATACAAGTATTTTAGCCTTAAAACATCGAACATAGATGCTGGTTTTTCTTGTCTCGTTTTTCCTTTTCTTTTCTTCTTTTTTTAAATAAAAATTAGTGTACAATCATTTTTCATTAAATTTGACGTCTAGGACTATCATTACAATAAAAGTGAAAGGCCGAGAACAAAAATTGTTTTGTTTTAAAGAATGAATACCAACTTGTCAAGAGGACGATAAATTTTATAAACGTTCCATTTCTTTATTATTTTATGCGTTGTGTATTTTAACGTTTTACCTTCTTATCTTTTTCCCTTGGAACAATTTTTTTTTCCAATTTGTAAGTAAAAGGGAAAAAGGGCAAAAGCAAAGAAAATTATTCTGAAAACTCTAAAAAGCGTAGCAAATTCACTGTTAAAATCATCCTCGGCACCTATATATAACCCATGGAGAAGACAACGAAGTTATTTGTACCGAAACGGTTCATAAAAGAGGTTGATCGAACACTCACAATGATGAGCCCACTTTTTTCATATTTTTTATTCACGCGAACCCCTGCGCAAGAGGTTGTCAACCATTTTCCCATACAAATGGAAAAATCCTGGAGAAAAAAGGCATGTGCATTCCATTTCCCTCTGAGAAACCACCCACAACAATGGCACTCACTCCTATTTCTCAATGCTTTCTTTTTGCTTGGAAAACATATTTCAGCTTTAGCCTAAAAATATATACTTCTTGAAATTAAGTTCATGTTTGCAGAGATTTTTAAAAGTTATTGATATCTATACATTTTTCCGATAAAAAATAATTTTTCAAGTTGAATTTTTTGAAAAAAAAATAAAAAATTTTATTTTTTATAAAGTTTCCTACTTTTTGGGGTTATTGGCCAGGCTATTTAGAAATGTTCCAATTCAAAAGAAAACAGAAATAGACCTATTTTTCAAATTTCCCCAAGTCGCTCTTACATGTTCACTGAATCGCTCAGTCGTTGCTCGAACAAACGTCAGATGGTCGGCAGGCATTGCCAAGTATTGTAAAGGTAGATTTTGATCGAGATTGCCTTGTTAAATTTGGTAGGTATATTTACCGAAGTTCAAAGAAAATACTGTTGTAAAATCTTTTTGTTTTTGTTAATTTTTTTGGAACAAAAAAAAACCCTTCTCAATTGTAACAACCTTTTATGCATACATCTGTTGTAGATTTTGTGCTTAGTTTGAGTTCTTCACCAAAACCCCAAAAAAAATAATCTTTCTGGGTTTTCTTCTATTTTTGGTTCATTGGATGTTACGATGATGGTCTACATTTAGTATAGAGAAAAATCTTTATATTATTTGTAAACGAATATAGAAGGTTTTAAGTTACGAAAATTCGTCAGTTATTTCTGGGTGTTTGATATGCGAACAGTCGTTTGTTATTGTTTAAGATGATGTATGCTGTAACATTAATTTGCTTCTTTTTGTCCCTATCATGGCAGCCAAAGATTTCTAAAGGGTGTTGATTTCACTCAGTATACAGCTGCGAAAGTTGAAATGGAGGCTGACAGGTATATCCTTATTGCATTTTTTGGGACAGCTTATGGTGTTTCATTTACAAATAGTGTTCTTGGTTCTTGAAAAAAATTATTCATGCCCAAAGTTTACATTTTTTTAGTTTTTCTTATAACCCGGTAGTTCAATTTTACAGTTTACCTTTTTTCTCTAGCATTGCATTAATTTTTTTAGCTCAAGCAAAAATTCCCCAATATTATGTAATGTTCATTGAGAATTAGAAACCCTAATTCTATTCCACTTAGAGGAATCAATTAGCAGAAAGAATAAAGAGGTTTGGCTCAATGTGAGACTACACCGTCTTCCGCCGTTGTGGTAATTCAATACGATGAAAAGAAGTTTATAAGAGAAAATCTTACTTGTGTCTTCTCTAACCTCTTTTTCTCTCTTTTATGATGGTAATTTAAAAGCTTAAAGACAATTTCTTTTTATAAGACAATTAGGAAAAAACTGAATTTTACAAGGATTCAAATTCTTAAACTGCCCTTAATGAAATTTTGGTTTGAAGGCTCCGTCCCGCCCCTGACGGGGGCTTCCTTCTCCCTTCCAACCCTCATGACGATCTCACCACGGAGGTCGATTTGCTTACTAGCTCCGCTAAACGGCAATAATTAGGCTCCATAACTTAATAATGTTAATGATGTTAATGACTGTATCTGATAAATATTATCACAATGGAAGAGAAGAAAGGTTTTAGCTACTATGGTGTGTAACGATGGGAAGTTGTTTTTCTTTGTATACTACTATAGATAAGTGGTTTCTTTTTTAATATTGTTACAATGATCTCAGTAGCTTGTGCTATAGGATGCCAAAGAATAGAAAGGAAATGCTGAGTTTTTTGGCCTTTAAAGGTCAAAATACTATAAGAAGGAAGAAACAGAAATGAAGAGTCTAAGATGAATATTTGACCATATTAAAATGGACAACGATAAAAACTGGAATTTCCAACGAGTGGAGGTAGTACCAGTTGAAAAATTACGAAATAACAACTTAAGTGGTTGAGCATGTCTTGCATAAATGTAAGACATTTTAGTAGAACATGATTGAAGAGGGAAGATAGAACAAGATTAAGATGGTCTGACGAGATTGCCAAGGGTTTGATCAAACACGAATCTTCTAGTAGTACTAGTGATGTTCGAATGGAATGATGAAAAAGTATTCATTATGCTTACCCTAAACTTGTTGACTATAATGCTTAGTTTGCAATTGTTTTGTAGTCCACTTTTTGCCCGTACTGGCTTAGAGAGAATGTGTTGGTGTTTCTCTTCAAATAGAAGTGTCAAACTAGGAGTTACTAATTTCACTTAGCATATTCTTGTGGAATACATCAGTGTTATGGCACGGAGCGAGCAGGAGCTCTTGAGTTGGCTTGGCTTTCGAAGGCAAGGGTGGACATATCCCTGTTGAGCCAATAGGTTTAGAGTGGGAGTAGATCAGCTTATCCTAGTATTCCTCAGTTAAGGCTATCCATAGTAGTAGATCTGAATGATAGCTAATCCTTTCATGTAGAAGGACTATGCTGATTATTTACCTCAGAATCAGTGCAGTTTTATTTGTATTTTGTTGTCCTCATTTCTATTCTTTGATCTTTTCCTTGTTCATGGGACAAACCATAGGGGCATTTTGTTGCGTAAATCTGAGCTGGGCCGGAGAATCGCTTCTCTATGTTTTCCTTTTCAGTTTTACACGAGGATTTTTGAGCTTGGTTTTGATAATGATGACTAAAAATTTGCTGAGGTCATTCTAGAAGACATCTAATCTAGTTTGATGAGATCGCTACAATGGCTTCCCGATAACTTTATTGATAAGAGTATTTAAAGTTTTTGTTCATTGGATGCTTTGACTGGTATCTTTATATATTTTTGTTTGGTAAAAGTGAATTGACATTTTTACATCCTTGATTGTTGTTATTTCTTAAGGCAAAAGATATAATATTTGCATATATTCTCCTTTGTATCACATTTCCTCATTACATGTGTAACTTTCAAATTGAAATTATATTGGTTTTTTACTCGTGTTTCAATCATATTATCTCGTTTATACATTTTTAATTTTTATTGCAGACTAAATTCTCCCAATACATCAGCAGTTCTATTTGAAGTTTTTGGTCACCAGCTTCAGTTTTCACAGGTATTAGGTCTTTCAATGAGTTTGTGCATATTTCTATTTCTTTTAATAAAATACAGTAATGGCAAAGCTTATTGCAGTTTATCTCATTCGATGTCATATGATTCCTCAAGTCTTTAGACATTCCATTGAGCCAATATTTCTTATTTCTTACAAAGAATTCCAGCTGTTAACACACGATAAAATTTTTTATGCTTATAATCTCTTGGAAAAGGCATTACTCTTTTAGTTATTTTTCTTAAATTTATTTTCTATTCTGGGTTCTTGTGAAGGTACTTCTGAATATTCTGGTTCAGGGGATTTCATTTGCTAATAAAGATAGGCATCGCAAATCGATAATCACTGTCTTATTTCTTAAATTTCCTTTCCAAAAGATTAACAATGATTGTTCTGCAATCATAATATTAGAACCTAGAGAAGTTCTTTAGTCCTTGAGCCATTAGAATGACTAAGATACGTGCCTGCTGCATATAAATTTGCTGCTATTTAGTATCTCCTTAATCATTTTATGATATTTTAAAATATTGAAACATCTTTGTGTGAATGCTTTTATGCTCTCTTAACATTGGTGTGAAAAATATTCTTTTTTCCATTTCTTATTGGCGTTGTCATTCCCATGACTAGTTTGTGGTGATTGTGGCAGGTTTTTCCTGAATCATTTATTAATATAGTTTTGAAAAAAGAAAAAAAAAATCATTTGATATGAAAATACTCTACTGTGCTTTCATTTTTTCATTTTATTTATTTATTTTTATTTTTTTGTCCCTGTTTCTTGTTACCCTCATTCACAGCGACATGTTTGCTGTGATTGTGACAGGATCCCAATTCTAAGCATTTAGGGACTACTGTTTGGGATGCATCAATGGTGTTCGTCAAATTTCTGGTAACAAATATTGCACCACTGTAAGAAAAAGAACATTATATTCATTGATTAAATCGTTCTCATCATAAGCTGATGTCTGATGAAATATATTGATGAATTTCTTTCCCTGGAGTAATTCTGATGTACTCCCCTAACTTGTAGATTTGATAGTCCCCAATCTAGTGAATTTTCTCTCTAATACACTGAGCTATACGCCCTTTAGTATATCTTAGTATTATCTTTCTTTATATGAAACACCGTTACACTTATCAACACTTCAGCTTTTGGCATGTGGTCTATTTGTCAATACCTGAATTAAACAGCGACTAAGAACTCTTGCGCGTTAATTGGTGTAGGAGAAAAATTGTAGAAAGGGAAAATTTTCTCCATCTAAACTGAAAGGAAAACGTGTGATTGAACTTGGAGCAGGCTGTGGTGTAGCGGGATTTGGTGAGTTTCTTTTACTGCTGAACTTCAGTATGAACACTTGTTACAGGTCTTCTAAGCATGTTTGGGAGTTGTTTATTAACGGTTTATATTATAAATTGATAGAAATGAGGTTTAAATTATAAATTGATAGAAATGAGCGGTGAATAAGTGTGTAGTATTTGTGGGTCCACGAAGTATGT